>CM029370.1:18288189-18363189 GCA_017165825.1 Hepsetus odoe | reverse complement strand
ACTATCTGTCACTGTCTCTCAACCCCAACTGTCAGATCTAACAGCATCCTGAAAGTGAAGTCATGTGGCGTCAAATTAATTATGCGATTCTGAATTAAAAATTCAAGCTTCAGAGCTGCTTTGTTCAAAGGGAGGAGAAATCTCTAACTTCTAACCCTCCTCTCTTCATGTCCTGGACAGCTGTCAAGAAAATGTGATGCCAGGCAATCTGCCCCCCTTTTTTTCATCTTGATTTCTTCCCCAGTCTCTGGCTCTGAGCTATAAGCACACCTCTCCCTTTGAAGCTGAGCCCCTATTGATACAGCAGCCTCTTTCCCTTTCACTTTTCACTCCCTCATCTTAAGACTGCCTGTCCTTCATGAAGGAGAAGGTGCACCCCTTTTTACTCCTGCCACTCTATCTTTATCAAGAAAGGCTTTTTACCAAACTCTGGGAAAAAGTAAAGCGCAGAAGGGGAAAGCAGAAAAAAAGAAATATTTGACTCATGACTGACATGCCCTGCCTCTCTTATAATGAGGCTGATTGTGAGTGTGCAAAATAACCACATTCATATTTTATCACAAATTACATAAATGTATGAATGCTGAATTATCTGAATAATTTATGAATATTGCATGTTTATGAATCTCTTAAACTGGGGCATGTCAAGCCAGCTGTCATGTGTGAGATTCACTGGAAATATTTTTCCCCTCATAGTCTTTGAGAAGCTTGATTTCTTGGAAGTGCGTTTGTGGATCTCTTGCTTCTTTGTTCTCTTCACATTTAATATATAATTTCTGATTAATAGATAATAAATATTTTTGAATGAACACATTAAAACTTGTGACTGCTTTCAAGTCACATGGCTCCTTTATTCCACTGCAGGTGATGGCAGTGTTTATAAGGTTTACAAGGTTTAAAAAGTGTACAAGGTTTTAGGAATATGTTTTTATATTCTGAATATTTTTATATGCATCCTTGCACTCTCTTGTGTAATCAGACAGCGCTTAAATAAACCACACTTCATGAAGGAAATGAGCCTGTGAAACATTGACATGTAATCATGTCACATAAGGCTATTTGAGCTGGACTATATCCTGCAGTGGAGCTGCTGAGTAGAAGGGCTGAATTGGTGGATTGTATACTGCTGTGTTAAGCTTTCTAAGGGCCCTCCCACTCTCCCATGGCACTGTTTTCCCAGCTTAGACCTTTAACCTGAGCCATTACTGAGAGTGCGTAATGTGCAGGAGGACCCACTTTGGAACCACCCACAAACCAAGCAATCAGCAACAGCACCATTAAAGCTGAATCCCCATGGGAGGCCTCTAATGCTGCAAACACCAGCTGAGCCCCACACACATGGACTCATGTCAGATAACAAGACTCCACTGGACAGCAAAAAAAAATGTGTGGATGCTCAGGAGGTTCTTGGCTTGGAAAAATGGGCTGACCTAAAAAACCTTTACATTATGTGAACACTCATGTATTTTATTCATCTACATGATTATGTAAAGAACCAACCACTGAAAGTTTCTATAGAGAAGCAAAAGTGGACCTTACACAGCATATATATACAGTACTGTGCAAAAGTTTTAGGCAGGTGTGAAAAAATGTTGTAAACAGAATGCTTTCAGAAATATAAATAATGGTTGTTAATTTTTATCAATTTACAAAATGCAAAGTGAGCGAACAAAAGAAAAATCTAAATCAGATCAATATTTGGTGTTACTACCTTTTGCCTTCAAACCAGCATCAGTTCTTCTGGTCCCCACAGAGCCCTGATCTCAACATCATCCAGTGTGTCTGGATTACATGAAGAGACAGAAGGATGTGAGGAAGCCTACATCCACAGAAGATCTGTGGTTAGTTCTCCAAGATGTTTGGAACAACCCACCAGCCGAGTTCCTTCAAAAACTGTGTGCAAGTGTACCTAGAAGAATTGATGCTGTTTTGAAGGCAAAGGGTGGTCACACCAAATATTGATTTGATTTAGATTTCTCTTTTGTTCATTCCCTGCATTTTGTTGACTGATGAAAATAAATGATTAACACTTCCATTTTTTAAAGCATTCTTTGTTTACAGCATTTTTTTCACACCTGGCTAAAACTTTTGCACAGTGCTGTATGTGTATTTTATATATATCTGAAAGGTTTGAAAGGTAGAAGGCCATGTTACTGGCTTACTGTTGCAACCTGATATTCATGAATGTCAGAAAGACATTCAAAGAAATGTTCACTTCAACCTAAGCAACGGTGGTAAAATCAAGTGTGGACTGGCCTTAACATCTGAACATCTGAAGTTGCTGGTCTGAGCAGCAACTATGCAAATATTCTGGAATGCACATATTCTCTCAGCAAGCTAACTCAGATCATAGTAGTTTTTCTTTTAGGGCATTTCAGGAAATAAATGGTCTGTGTTTTATCTTAATTGCCTTCATGTCACTGATTGACTCAGCCATTAACCCTGTGTCTGGGCTGCCCAAAAGTACTTAATACAATGGAGTATTGAATTTTTCACTGTTTTAAAACTGCACAAGCATTACACTTTCAGAAAACTGAGAAACACAAAATGTTTATATTCTGATTTCCACAATGCAGACTGAGCAGACTTTGATAGCTGTGTTCACCTTATCTCCTAATGCTTCGTTGGCAGAGGGTCATGGTATTTGAATCCATAATATGATATTGATAATTCCATCCAGCAGGCATTTAGCAGTCTGTGTGATTCCTCTCACCCTCATGCATTCATGATGATAAGCTATTTTGTTACGGAGGCATATGGCTTAATTTTGTGGTGATTATGCTTTGCAGCAGAAACCAATGGGCCCAAGCTAGAACTGTTTTCAATACATCTTTGCAAAAGAAACCTATTTGTTATTGCTCGCATCATTCCTTGAACCCATTGTTTGTAAGATTTGATTTTTTTGTTTGTTTTTTCGTCGATCACAAATTGAACAATATGCACACTGGAACAATATAAAGCCCATGAATTTATTTAATTTTGAGGAATCAGCTTTTTTTTTAGTCTACTTGTATAGTGGGTATCAGAGAAGGTTCACTCATTTTAATGTATATGTGAAAGCAACACAAAGATTGTTGGAGAAATATATGTTATGTTAGTCACATCAGTGAAGCTGCTCAGTGCTTGATTTGCTTGGTTGGAAAATCAAGAAGAATGTCATTCATTTGTTCAAGCTTTTGAGGAAATCCCTACGATGGCCTTGAGGCAAGAGATGCTGTTTTTCCCCAGTCATAAGATAAGGCTCTTTTTTCCCCTCTGTTTATTCATTTCTGTTGTGCAGCCATGCTTACAGTTGATAACTTTAATTATAATTGCAGGCCTCTCACAGATATGAGTGGCTAAAAAGTGAAAGGAATTAATTGGAATTCCAAATGAATAAAGGATTACTTTTACCATAAATTTCAGCTTGAGCCCCTTATTTTTATTTAATATTTGAGTCTCTAGATTCAATTTTGTTCAGCCCCCCCCCCCAAAAAAAACATGCTGCAAGACAATTGTATAGATATGAGTTCTAACTCAAAGGAGTCTCAGAGATTGGAAATGTGATAAAGAGAAGGAATCAAAGATTGCTTTCGTTTGGATAAGAAAGGGTGAAATCCAATCTGTTCTCCTTCAGAAGCTGTGGCTTGGCCACTATGACTGCTTTTCAGGGATGAAGCCTTCTGTTGTGTTTATTTAAGCTGCCATGGTTCCCTGGGACCCCCGGTGCAAGGCAGAATTTGAGAAAATTGATGTGTTGGAGAAAAGGTAAAATATAAACTCTCCTTTTTAGAATACATGTTTTCTATAGGGTTTGGAGAGCCCTTCCTCACCTTAAACATTAGTGGCTGGTGAAATGTTTGTCTAAGGCAGAAGTGCAATATTTGGTTCTGTAAAAATATGACTGTACTCCAGATAGCTTAAAAGCTGAAAACATTAGCTGATGATTAAAGAATGCATGTAGTTTATTGTTGGGGGCAAAAAATATCTTCTGTATCATGTTCCTCCAAATTTACATGTAAACACAGAACCATCAAACAGTTTGTTGCAAATAGATAACAGGGGGTGAGAAATGTTTTGAAGAAAAAAAAAGAAAATTAACTGCCAAAGATTTTTGAAGAGTCAAACGTTAAGTTACCAGGAATCCATGGTCCTGCCATATTGCAGAACTGCAGCCTACCTGGATCATCCCGAAGTGCAAGGTGTTCAGTGCTCAGTGACATGGCCAAGGCAAGGAAGCCTGAAACCTGATCACCACTAAACAAGACACATCATTTGAAACATCAAGAATGGGAAATACCTCAAGACAGATTTTTTAAGGTTTTATGGACTGATGAGATGAGAGTGACTCTTGATGGACCAGATGGATGAGCTTGTGGCTGGATCAGTAATGGATACAGAGCTCCACTTTGCCTCCAGCAAGGTGGAGGTGGGGTACTGGCATGGACAGGTATTATTGAAGATGAGCTAGTTTGATCTTTCTGGGTTGAAGGTGGACTCAAAATCAACTCCCAAACCTACTGCCAGTTTTTAGAAGATGCTTTCTTCAAGCAATGGAAAAAGTCTGCGTCTTTCAAGAAAACCATGATTTTTATGCAGGATGATGCTCCATCTCATGCATCAAAGTTCTCCACTGCATGGCCAGTAAAGGCTGTAAAGATGAAAGAATAATGACATGGGCTCTTCCTCACCTGACCTAAACCCCATTGAGAACTTGTGGGCCTTCTTAAACAGGAGATTTATGGGGAGGAAAAACAGTCCACCTCTCTGAACAGTGTCTGCTTTGACTGCACAAAAGTTGATCGTCAACAGATCAAGAAACTGAAAAACTCCATGACTGGAAGGATCAGGACTGTTATTGAGAAGAAGGGTGGCTATATTGGTTTTTGTTTTTTCTTTTTTTGAAATGTCAGAAATGTTTATTTGTACATTTTATTTCTTATTCTCACAGATGAAAAAGTGATGTGGGGAAATCTTTGTTTTTCATTTAGTTGTGTGACAATTCTGCACATTAACAGTTGCTTAATAATTGTGCACACATATGTTTTCCTCTGAGAATGAGCACACTCACACCTCATAAAACATTCAGGTTTCAAAGTTATTAACATTTTGGATTGACTGATAGCACTGCATTTGTCCCATATTACAATTAATCCTCAGAATACTCCCTTGCCTAATGACTGTGCACACAGTGTACTTTTGTTGCTAGGCAACAAAGAGACTTCCTTGTTTTTCTTCATCAGTTGCATCCTGGTGTCCCGAGCAGAGAGAGTGGTGTGAACGATGGCAGGATTACTCCAACATGCTGAGAGTATTGGCTGCTACTATTCCATTTTGAGAGTTTCTTGTTCATTTGCCATCTGTAAAAAATTTAATATTTGGGTTTTTAGTTGTATGAAACTGGACATCTGATGGTTTATAGCTGACTCCTACATAGGTATCAACTTATACACATACATACCTTCAGTGGGTTTCATATAATGAGATAAAAAGACCAAGATCTAGTCTGATACAAGTCTTTCTCATAAAAGCAGGCGAGTTAACATGAACTGTTTTATTTAGCTTTGTATCTCACTTTCTCTTTCAGTTACATAAAGACTTGCTTACATTGCATCTGTTTATATGACCAATTCTAAGATCCTAAAAGGTGCTGGTCTCAGGATTTTGTTTGGCCCTAGTCTCTTCAGAGATGTCTGTGTGATGTGATGTCTCTAAAACTTGACCCCAGTCTGAGGTGTAATGGCTATGAAGGCAGTCACCCAAGAGAACACTTTCATTGAGTTAGCAAAGCTTTTTGGTTGGGTGTGATTGAGTCTAGATTTCTTACAAGGCTAAATGAAATTAGTTCTTTCACTCCACCCCCTGCCCTCCCTTATCCATTCTATTATGGTTTCCTCATGTCCTATTTTCTGTCAAGGTAATGTCCTAGATTCCTCTCAAGACTCTAAAAGCTTGGGAATAGATGTGAAGCCCCTATTTCATTTCTTTCAAGTGCTTATGTAAATATAACCCTGCATCTTATAAACTATATGTTGAAAACAGACTTTTTTTTCAGAATAAATGTTTTAAAATCTGAACTGCTGGTGTGTATTTGGCCATACTGAGTCCCTTGGCAATGCTAATTCAGCCATGGGTGAATTCAGAGCTGATTTATTAGTTGCTAAGGGCAGCTAGCCTATTTTTAATATATTTTAATTACATTAATTAGCATGAATAAACCATCATTAAGTATAAGTGATGGCCACTGGATTATTGCTTTTGGTTTTTGTCTGCAAATGAGGCTATTAAGCATGTACTGTACATGCAGCAGCTGCTGGTATTTGCAGCACTTGCCTGGTGTCACCTCGCTTCAGGCTCCTACAGTCCTAGTTATCAGTGATGGTTGTGGGCAGCAAGGGAAGCACAAGCTATGAGAAGTGTAACTGCTATTCTCTACTTTACTCTTAAACCTTTTCACCAAACAGGATGTTATTGTCTCTGCTCTGTTTGGCTGCCATGAATTCAAATAAGCAGTCCAGGATGACACTTTCCTCAGAAAGGTCAGTGTAATCACTGTGCTGATTTGCAGTAAGCTGGATAGGGGATGGTAATATCATAAGAAAATAAAAACAGACTGTTTTTGCAGCCTCTTTTTTTTAACTGTGTGTACTAAGGAGTGTTGAACATGTAGAAACACTTAATCCCTCACTAAAGTGTAAACTAGAATAACCTTCAAATGCTTTCATATTAAAGGTAAAGATTTTTACTTCAGATTAGTCTTGTAATTCTCTCCATCAAAACAGCATCTGCTTGGAAAGGTGTGATTGTCTAAGATAGACGCAAATGTGGTTACAGTATGTGCATTCCGTGTAATCTTGTTTCATGTTAAAGCAAATTAAATCACTCTATCACACACATGCACCAACACAAATACAATTATACAGTGTTTTACAATAAAGTCCCCCACTCTAAAATCTTAATGCTGTATTTAGCGACCTCCTGTTTTTTTATAAACCATTTATATCATTATATATCATTTATATCTGTCACTCTCTTTGGTCTTAATCTGTTGTCATAAACATAATTAAAGATTCTGAACTGAAGCAAGTCTTTAACGTCTAGGAGTGATCTGAGTGAATGCCAGGAGCATCAACACCAGTCTGTTTAATAATTCATTTGCAAAGCCTGAACTTGGTGTGATAGTGTCCTTTGAGTTGAGGGACATGCCTATGCTGGGGCAACGTGTTTTCTTGGCTCTTTCTTTCTATTTGTCTGCAGATTGCTTTCATGACGCTAGCATAGCCTCTGTGCAATTGCGGTTTCTGTGACATGTAATTGGCTTACATGGATAGGATGACTGTTGCTTACAGATATTTGCCTTTTTTTGGCTGTTGTTTTCTTTCTTCTCCTAGGACTGCAGCACTTTTAGAATGATCCATTGCACTTGTTATAGTCTGTCTGTCTAGATTCTGCTCAGTAAATGCACATTTTGGTGAGGATGAAAAATTCACACCCACAGAGAAATGACGCTATGCAAACAGCTGGTGCAGGCTGGGAGGGCCAGATGGCCAAGAAAATCAGCAACACATTCTGTACCAACGTGTTGGATGAAGTTTCTTTTCTCCCTGATGGATACTGTGTCCATTAAGGAAATACTACCATGTGATACTGTGTCCATTAAGGAAAGACTACCATGTTTCAAGAGAGTAATATAGGAAAATAGTAATGGATCAAATAGTAATGAAAAAAATTTATTTAATTTAGTGCATTTCAGTACTTAAATAATTCATTATTGTACTTACTGTTTTCCAAATTTTTCACACTGTCAGATTTAATGCTGTAATGATATTCAGATTCTTGGATATAAGGTTTTATTCGGAGGCCAAGATATTAAGTGTTAAAAAAGGAATGTCTTGATTAATCTGAACATGAAACAATAGATCAGGGTGCAGCATTCCTTTGTGCTAAATATAATGATCCTATAACCCACAAAAATTGGACTATAAACCTAGTTTTGATTGCTTGACTGGATTCCTTCCAGAGATTACCAAAAATTGTGTGTCCTTACAACATGCCACATGCCATAGTTGCAGAAAAACCCACAGAAAAGCCAGTGTATGTACAGATCATGCTAGATGAGTGTCATATCTAAATATGTTAGTTACACCGTCACAAGATGGTAACTTAAGCTCAAAGATTTCTATTAGCTAGTTCACAGCTCACGGCAATGGAATGGATCAGATCCAGCCTGGCTGTCCTGTAGATTTTTGTCTGGTGCCAAAATGGTTGAGATGCCTATTTATAGCTTACTGGGTGGCACACATTTTACAGTCCCAAAGAACTTGGGAGCTAGCCCTACTCCTCTAAAGGGAAAGGCTTAGGAATTCACCTTAGACATCATGAAAAAACTAAGAATGTTAAGACTGAAGTTCAGATTACTGCTCCTAAATATACCATAATATTTGCATGTTATGCCTTTTGGTCAGTGTCTATTTCATTAGAGATTATTATCTCATAGAGTAATTCTGAGAAACCACACGATAATGTCTTGGACTCGTGATATAGCTTGTTCTGGAAAACTAGAGTGGCTGAACATTCGTCCCATTGTATCCTAAAAGCCTGTGCTGTTTTTTTCTCTCTTAAAGAGCTTCCAGAGAACTGGACAGACACGAAAGAGACACTGCTGGAGGGGATGGTGTTTAATGTGAAGTACCTGGGCATGACATTGGTGGGCCAGCCTAAAGGAGAAGACATGGCGGCTGCTGCGATCCGAAGGATTGTCACTACGGTCAGTTTTAAATATCCATGAACACAGTGAGTCATAAAACCTTTTTGGAACATATTTGAATGTAAACAGGTTTGGTACGAGTTCATGAACCCAGTGAAGCTGTGTTGGTTCTAGATTTGGCAGCCACATGTAAATTAATTAATGAAGGTCACATTACAACCATGATGGATTCAAAACAGACTTTTGCAACATAAAATGTGACAAAATGTTTGACAATGTTTTAATGGTACAGTCTCCTTAATTCAAAAGCACTAAGGAAAATGAACATGTACATGTTTTATGTACACCCTTTAACCACCTACAGTTTTGTGTTTTTTTTGCATTTAATAGAATTGACATTCATCTTCTTTCTTTCTTTTCTTCATCTTGCTATGAGATGTTCCATGACTTGCTATAATCAGAATAATGACATTTTCTCTGGGAGAGCCAAAAGTATTTGTAACTGAATTAAATTAATTTCGTCTCTTCTGCTGAACTAGCAGATGGTGGTTATTGGTAAAATATGAGTTTGGTCTTAGTCTCAAAAGCCATAAACAAACTTGAATTCAGGGTAATGTTCTTGCACTTGAAGCCCAATACACATCACACAGTAGATTAACCACATTTTTTCAAATCTTTTCTGTTTTTTACTACTGTGGTGCATGAAATTTTGCCACCACTACAGGTTTTACATCAGTACACCATTGGCAAATATCTTCGTGTCTTAAATAAAATGCACAAGGTTGCAAAGGGGGAAAACAGATCACTTTTCTCCTCATTCACCATTTGATTAATGAATACAATTATTTTATACTACCTAAATGAAACAAAGGACAAAGTTTAGAGAAGATTTTTAATTCTAAACATCACTGACTTTCAGAGATAGAAGGGAACTAAGACAGGCTGTATGTTTTTGTGTATTATGTATGTATATTATGTAGATGTTTAATTATCATAATGGTATCGATTATGAGTACATATAAATATGATAAATATGAAAGCAACTACAAATTCCTTATACACCTTTATACACCTCCACTTTTTTCATGTCTCGGCCACTTCAAGTCTTGTTCTTGACAAAGACAAAGTCCACAGGAGTGGTCTTGCTTTTGGCTACTGCTAAATGTACTTTTTGTCAGTATCTATATTTACACATGCACCTAGTAACACTCATGTCTACACTCACTGCTAGAACTCCAGTTTCTTTTGCAATGTATGTAAGCAAGTGTTGTGTAGAAAAGAGAAGCTCTAAAAGAGAATAAAAGCAGAAGATGTGCTTGTAAATCAGAATCAAGATAAAACTGACTCCAGGATAAGCAGAATATTGATCTGCAAAAAAAAAAAAAAAAAAAAAAAAGAGATAGCATAAATTGTTTCCTTATTCCCATGGGAACTAAGCCTGAATAAGATTAGAAGGGATACTTGTTGTTTCTGAAGCATATTCTCAGAAGCAGTGGGAACGACAGCCGAATACACCACGGCAGCAGATTTGTTTTCTTCTTGTGGCTCAGCGGAATCTAGGTGACAGGAAAAGTTTTGCTCTAGACGAACTCTTGTCGGCAGATTCTGAGAACTTGAGATTAGACGGTAGCTTCATTCGTCAACTCTCTGAACTTTTTTTTCCTTCACGCGTTGACTTCTGTCTCCTGGCACTCAGAGACCCTCCAGATATGCTTTGCCTTATTTCCTTGTTCCTCTTTGTCCTTGAAATGTCTTTTATCTCTCCATCTCTCTGTCTCTCTTTCTCTCTCTCTTCTCTCCCACTCTATTCCTCTGAAAACTATATATCCCCTCCTTACCATGTGCAGTAGTGTGCTGGTATATAGGTTGGCCCATAATAACAACCTTTGTTTGCAACCATAAAATCTCACTGACAATTAATGGATTATTGTTATTTGTAACAAAAAAAATCATCAATGTGAATAAACCTTTCATGTGAATAAAATAAATACACATAATCTTTGTATACAGAGAATCATTGAATAGTTAAAAGGACCTAATTAACATTAAGCAGTCAAACTCCTAAGAACTAGAAACCAGTCATTGAAACAATGTTTCAAATTCCTGAATTCTGTTTAATCACTGACATTATTAAACAGCATTGGCTAATATTTTCAGTGGCGTGTGGATGAAGGAGCTGATAGGGTGAAAGGTGGAGAAACTCTCCCAGAGAAATCACAGAATTTTCTCAACATTGAACACAATCTTTTTGTATCCGTTGGACCCTTTGGTCGCTGTGTTTTCAGAGCTCTTCCTCTCCACATTGACCCTTTAATTAGATGAACATTTTACCAAAACAGAATTACCAGCTGGACAAGACGGCATTGCGTGAGAATTCCTACAAAATGCATGCAAACGCTTGATGATGTTGTAAGTTGCATATGTAGTCATATTTGTGTGTTAAACCATCTATAATTCAAGGTTTTTATCTTTTGATGGATCATATTTGATCAATGGATCATATTTGTGTTTTTGACTTTGATAGGCCCGTGCCAGTGCAAAGAAGTTCCGGAAGGTGACCCTTACTGTCTCTCCTAAAGGCATCATCATTACAGACACAGAAACCAGCGACCTCATTGAAAATGTGTCAATTTACAGGTACTTCAGTGATATTATATTCCATTTCAAATCAGTTATACTCTCATCAATGGCCATAACCTACAGCAATACGTATCGGGTCAGTGTTGAATATATGTGCTGTAACTGTAGCTGTGCAACTTTGCAATCTATGCTTTTCCTCTTTCTGTCGTGATTAACACCTCAAACCCCAGACAGTAGCTACTTTAAAGTCACTACTGGATACTACACTGAAACTAGTATGTTAGGTTTGTTGCAATGAGATTTGGGATGTCCGTTACCGCCATTAGGGGCTAATTGCTAAAATGCTTCAGACATATTAGAGCATTTTCAGAATTCTGCCCTGCAGTATGTCCTGTACTACGTTGCAGATGCACTGAAACCAATTACTATTTTAACTTTCATGACCAAAAGCTAAGATTTTTTCCTGAGGATCTGAGGCTCTTCTACGTCCAAGAGCTTTTAAAAATCAGAACAAGAGTGTTGCTAAAGAGCCAGCATGCTTGCTTTGCTCTCCTCTCTTGGAGGTGGATGATTGTTCAGTCGAGATGCAAAGAAGAAAAGTGTGTCCATGTGTGTCTGTTTAGATGTGTGTGTGTGTGTGTGTGTGTGTGTGTGTGTGTGTGTGTGTGTGTGTGTGGGAGGGGTTGAGGGGTATTGAGTGGAAAGGGGATCTCTCTGGCCGGCCTCATGGTGATGTTTGCTTATCTGCTGCAGCAGAGACACATTCATCAGAATCATGAATGCCTTTTATCCTCCTCCCCCCTCAGCAGACATCCCTTCTGCTGCCCTGTCTTCTCCTGTCTTTCTTTCTTTATACCTCTTTCTCTTGTTCCTTCTCTCTCTCTCTCTCTCTTTGTCTTTATACATATCTCTTTTATTCCTTTTCTCTATGTCTCTTTGTCTGCCTGTCTGTCTCTCTCTCTCTCTCTCTCTCTCTCTCTCTCTCTCTCTTTCTTTTTCTCTTTTGCTTTTTCACTGTAAACTCTTTAAATTCTGCCCCCAACGTAGGGATGTGCAATTGTCTACATTGATCCCTGGAAATGTAGAGCTAAGTACAAGCAAGACAAAGAACAAAGATGCATTGCGACACAAAGAACAAAAATCACATCACCAGCATATTATTGATTTGTTTAACCAGGATGCCTATTAACAATGACGGTTGTGTCAAGGAGAAGGGTTGTTTTAATGCAAAGTAAATCAAACAGATACATTTTCAGCTCAGTTCACTTGTGTTCTTTGCACATTGAAATAAATGCTCCTATGTATGGATAAATCACTAGAGGAACTGAGTGGAGTAGAACGAAGAACGACAATCATTTGGCTGCTGATTATTAAAAATAACGTAAAGGACTGAAAAAGGGAAGTGCACTCCAGGACTTTTTATTCTGTTTTTGCTTTCTGTTCAGGTGAGAGAACATCACACACCCTGGAGGAGTGCGTTTCTCTGCTGAACCTGGTCAGCGCAGGCTTTGATCACAGAGGCTCAGCTAGACTTGAAAGCGTTTGTGAAAATAAACATATGGAAGCTAGGAGGAGAGCATATCACACTTCTGCTACTAAGCTACTTTAATAGTGGATTGGTTAGACTTAGAGAGTGACGGAGTGTGCTGCAGAAAGATAAGAACACTAAAAACAAACAAAGGAGGTACATTTATAAATAATACACTGTTAACTGTAACACAACATGTTTACTTAAAAACAGAAAACCAATTGTGATACGTACATTAACAAATAAATTTCAAGGTAAGTTTTTAAATGTCTTATGGACATTTAATCCCCAAAATATCAGTTTGTTCGTACTTGTTCTATAAGGTAGGTAAAACTAATATTTCGAAGAAAGAATGAAAGAAAGTATATAGGGGTGGCGGTGGTCCAGTGGTAGGATACTTGCCTATGGACCTGTGGCTCAAGAGGTCCCAGGTTCGAATCCCACCTCTGGCATTACCACCATTGGGTCCCTGAGCAAGACCCTTAACCCTGAGTTGCTCCAGGGGGACTGTCCCTGTAATTAGGACATGGAAGTCGCTCTGGATAAGAGCGTCTGCTAAATGCCGTAAATGTAAGAAAGTATTGAAAATGTAATAAAAGAAATGTAACTGCTGATTATAAAAGTTCATCTCCACTGGCAAATCATTCAGTGAATTACAACCTTTATTATGCCTTTACATGGACAGTAAGACATTGTTTTACTTTAGCAGCTTTACAAAACAGCAAGCTGGTGTTTCTGAAATAGATCTTGACCAGGATGACCAACCAGGCAGCTTCCTGCTTTATTCGCAATGAAAACAGTGAGTGTAGTTTGTAGTGCAGTTCATCGATGCTTACAGAGAGAAGTCATGTGTGGTTTAGTGCAGTCAGTGAGTGAACTAACAGGACCAAGAAAAGGAATCTTCATTTACTTCAAACTGCAAAAAACAAACAAATGAACAACAAAAAAAAAGAGCTGGCTATCTTTAATAAATATGTTTTAAGGGAAGTGTCAGTGCCTGCCTGGACTCTGAGTGAGCTGTCATTTTTATTTTAGGTTTTTTATTTATTTGTTTGTTTGTATTTTATCTTGTCTTTCTTTTATGTATTAGTCCTAAACCCCCCATCCTGCTCAGTGATTTGTGTAATGAGATTCTGCACACTTCTGCATTAACTCGGAGGGATTTCACAGAAAGGTTAAAGCTCATTCTGGGGTTGCTCCCACTGTGACAGTGTGAGTGGCTGTAATAATGCACTCCGCATTAAAGGGAAGCTTACTGTGTGACGGAGAAAGCAAACTGTGGCAGTGTCACACTTCACCCCTTAATTCATTTAAACCTCTAAAGACTTGAAGCAAAGGCTTTGTGTTCGTCAGGAGCAACCTTCTTTTTGTTAATATTTTTACACATTTAAGAGTCATTTCCAAAGCCAGTTCAAAGACCTGTCAGAATTATTTTTCCACATCTCCTGCTCATTGGCCCGTAGTCCTGTGTCTTAAGTCCAGAGGGAATTACGCAACCCAATTCTTCAATGTTTCAGCCCAGACAGAGGTTCACTAGTGCGAATGGTTCGGCGTGTATTTACTCTTTATGACATTTCTGACACAAATCTCAGAAGCGTTTCGTGAAGCACTATGTTATGGTTGAAATTTAACAAGCGTGTGCCTTCCTGCCTGAAGGCTGTGAATACAAGTGGTTGCAACCCAGTGGAACTTCATAGTGCAAGAAAATAATGCTCAGCTCAGCAGCAAGGCCAATAAACTGTAATAATATTTTCCAGCTGACCTGGATTCCCTGTACATCTGCCTGCCGAATCTCATAACTATGCCTGCACTGTACATGTTAAAAGTAATGTATTAAATAGCCCAAACCCTACATAGTTCTTATATTATATTAGAATTCTTCATTTATGATGTTTCTGTGGGTTACTGTACCAAAAAACATTTTTCCATCAGGATTTATTTTTGGTATTACTATTTTACACCCTCTGTTTATTTCTTAGACTTAAATAGTGTTTTCTTCTTGCCTCGTATATATAATATATTGCCAGCCAGCCATTTTCTGGGCCGCTTGTCCTAATTAGGGTCGCGGGGGGGGTGCTGGAGTCCATCCCAGCTCACACAGGGATGGGGGACACACCCTGGACAGGTATATAATATATTGCTCACATCCATTTCATGTACTAATCATATGTGGAAACAACACAGGTCCACCTATTAAACAGCAGTTCAGTATCCTAAAGTCCAAAACTTTAACAATGTTTGCATAGTCCATAAAATTATTTAATTAAATACCAAGGAGTGAGTAGCACACAACTAATTTTTACAGTAAAAAAGGCTGGGTTGGGTTTGCACAGACTGAAGTGTAGCAGCTTTGCCTCATTCTCACTAGTTAAGTGGAGAAACTTTAGTTAACTGTTCATAATAAATTTTGTGATGTACCACTGCTAAAAATAAATATTACTTTAACACATGTAATCTCACAAGACAAGAGAGGCAGAGAGGGGGAAAATGAGAGGAGAGAGAAAAGGCAGCCAGAAAGAGAGACAGAAGGTATCTTGGGTATTGATATTTAGGTCGTGTATGAGGAATAGTGCAGCAACAGTTGTACACAGAGTGAGATCTAAGACCTGGTTCCATAGCGTGCCTTGTCTGATCAAGCTAATTATTTCACAGACCCTTTTGAAGTGAAGCCTTACATCTCCAGCCTTTTTCCCAGTTGAATAGCATTCGGTGTAAATATCCACCAACCTCCGGCCACTGCCTCTAGTGGTATGTGTCTTTCTTACCTCGCTTATGATGTCCAGTTCGTCTCTTTGACCCGTCAGTTAAAATTCTCTTCGATGAGTGGACCAGTACTCATAAGACTTGATCCTTCTTTACAGGTTGTAATTACACATTTGTTTCCATAAACCCAAAGCTAAAACAAGTAAGGAGATGGCTGATGAAAGACTGTAGGCATTTATAACTGAGCCCTGTTGTCTCAAGGGATCTGATATTTGGGAGACCGTTATAAATGGTCTTTATCTCACCAAAGAGCCAATCTGACTGGATAGTACAGTTAATACTGATGTGTGGAAAAGCTCCTGCTGGTACACCTGATGTGCTAATAACTGGTACCATACACACTGCCAAGTTAGTGTAACCAGTGTGCTACTAAAAGTACTAAAATTCTTAAATTTTAGTTAAATCTTATTTTATGATTTACTTTCTTCACCAGCATCTTGACATTTATTTAAAAAATGAAAAAAGTCAAAAGTAAACAAAAAGAGATTTGACAGAATTGGGTTCAGCTTGTAATCCTTTGGTTTGTTTCACCTACACATATCTTGTATGGAATCGATGCACAAATCTGTTTTCAGTGACACAGCTCGTGCTTGGATTTTCAGCATAATCCTTCATTACGTATGCCTTCTCAATATTCTGGACGGTGCAGAATCAATACCGCTTTCTCTCGGCATACTTTAAGATGACAAACACAATATTTAAAAGCAGAGTGCAGCCGCTGGTCCTGTTGATTTTGTTGAGATTGCATTTTTTCTATGGTTGGCAGGTGGAATTCCATGTATTATAAAGAACTTGATTCCACCCAGGAGTGGCATGAAAAGTGTTAAATTAGTGGTTTGCACAACAGAAGACGAAAGAAGAACATGCTCATAGTAGTACATATCATTTTGCGTATTTTGTTGTTTGTAATCAGTGCTTGAAGTGCATTCTGGTTTGGACTTTTTTGGAAGCGGAGTTGAACATTATATCCGTTTTCGTACCTGGCTCTTAAGAACCTGAAGGACTTTATTTTTGTTTTCTTGAGGATGGGAAGCACAGTCAGCAGTGAGGGGCTTCTCCTAAACTCCACTGTCATCTCCACTGTTTTGAACATGTTCAGCTTCAGGCTATGACTGTTTCAAAGTGCCATCTGTTTGACCATCCGTCAGTAAGCAGACTCATCATCTTGGCTAATAACACTTGCTGTTGTCTGCAAACCTCAGAGTTTTGTCCTCATTAGTGTTAGGTGCAACAAGCAGTGGGAAGAGGAACATTTCCCCTGCCTGACCTACTAATCAGTTCTCTGAGAAAGAGGGTCCACTGACGGGTAGAGACAAGCACAGTGAGTTGAGAGGGTTAATGATGGAGCTATTCTGGGATGAAGATGCCAAGCTAAAGAATAGCAAGACTCTCGCACAGGACCTTACGTAACAAGGTGTTGAAAGATAAAGTGAAATCTTATGTTAATGGCAACATCCACTGACCTTTAGGCCTGATGTGCAAACTGGCCAGTCAGGCAGGAGGCATGCAATAGCCTTTAGATGCACTAACTTCAGTCTCTTAAGGGGTTTCATGATTTCATTGTTAAGGACTGAGAACCCTGGTCATGAAATCTTTTAATGGTTGGTGATGTTTGCAATTCTTTGGAAGGGGTGAGGTTATAATTTATGCTTGTGATTATTATGTTAAGGGCAGTGTCTTCACTGCATAAAAGTCTTTTTGGTATTTCTTACAGAATTTCCTACTGCACAGCTGATAAAACTCAGGATAAGGTATTTGCCTATGTCTCACAAAGTCAGTTCAATGAGACCTTGGAGTGCCATGCCTTTCTCTGCCAAAAGAAGAAAGTTGTGAGTTCACTTCTAATATGTATTTATTTATTTATTAAATCCAATTTTGTCTTGACTTCAGCAATTCCTTCCAATGTATGCATTCCATCAAAATGGCTTCTTTTTGCTTGAATATTGTATTTTCATGTAAAAAGATATACAGCTATGTAGATTGGTGGGTGATGCTTTGTTTAACAATAACCATAAACTTTGTTTTCCAAAGAAACCAGTTTATCGTTATCACTCACTTACATATTGTTGAAGGTTTCTTGATTTATGTTTTTCCTGTACAATGTAACCAATTTTACCAATATAATGGACTGCGAGAACTCTGTCTGCATATTTATTTTAAAGTGTTACTTATCTGCACTGCCAGCACTTATAGAAGATTGTATACTGTTATCTACTGAGACATTAACTCCATCTGGTGGATGATACATTTCACTGCAATTGCTGTCCAGCGTAGTGTGAGATTTCTGGTGCAGTGTCCTCATGCCTTCTAATGTCAGCACCCTGTGGAGGAGATGTCGGCTCAACTTGTTGTGTCCTCCACAGGCCCAGGCAGTCACCCTGACAGTGGCACAGGCGTTTAAAGTGGCTCTGGACCTCTGGGAGATTGCCCAAGAAGGTGAGGATTAGTCATCTTGTCTTTAGATAGCAGGGTCTCTGCTTGCAAATTAACTTTAATACAAAATGGAAAAAAATAATAAATCCATGTAGTATCTCATAATCAGTGCTGTCATCACAAGTTATATTTCAAAAATGGTGAACTTATGGAAGAAGGAAAAAATCTTTTTGGACATTTAATCTGCTGAATACATAGACTTTGCCTTTCATTCCAAGCTTTCATTCATCACTCCTATTACTCACTCATTACTTTAAGACCTTTTCTACTGGTCAATTTATATTTAAGTATTTAAGTGAATAATAGTTATTCATAAAAATATCAAGTTATGATTTTTTGATGTGACAGTTTCAATATACACTGTCACCTTCAATGTTCTCTGTTTATGTTTCCCAACCTTGGCCCTGAAGACCTCCCTTCCCTGCTCATTTTAGTGTTATTGCTGCTGTTTAAAAACTACTTCAACTGAGGAAAAGGGTCCCGTTTAGAACCGAGGTGAGAAAGTTCTTACCTGAGGCTAATGTGTTAATACTGTTTTCTGCTCTGCAGATAAAAGTAAAAAGGCTCACACATGCTGTTCAGGCAGTGACCCTCAGGTGGAAACAAAACCTCACTGTGACTCAGGTACAAAACATCCCCAAAGTTCTAGTATATTTTTGGCAGTTATCAGATGTTTATACATTTTGTATATTTTTGTAATTAATTCATTCGTAATGACATTATTTCTTACATAATATATGTATAGTAATATGTACAGTTTTGCAGACACTTGCTTATTCAGGGTTCTTTTAAAAGTATCAATCAGTAATTTGTTCCCCCTTTGCTGTCAAAATTCTTGCCTGTTTTGAGAAGATACTAGATTGACATTTGGATTGGGTACTTTAGATAGTGTGTGTGTATGTGTGTGTGTGTGTGTGTGTGTGTGTGTGTGTGTGTGTGTGTGTGAAACAGAAGCTGAGAAAGCCCAGGTTCTGATGGAGCACAAGCTGAGGAAGCCATTCTTCACTACTTCCATTCTTTCACCTTCTCCACGCAATAACCCTGCAAGGAGAAGGCCAGTCAAAGATGACTCCTGGGTAGGTCGGCAGCTCACATTTGTTCTAAAAGTGTAATTTTATTATTTAAGGGCACAATTATTTTTAGGTTATGATGCGTCTGTTTGCATGGAAGTTTCAATATCTATTATATCCACAGAAGTAGGTGTGTCGGCAGTGTTACAAGCTACAAAAAAGGAATAGGTCAAATGAATGAGATATAGGGTTGAGCAATGTGGAAACATAAAATGTGGAAAGATAAAGGAATCACCACACTTTCATGTTCACCCAATTGTCAAATCACAAATGACAGAAAAACATTTTTGTACACTTAAACATTTAATAGCTAAACATTCCGGTTCAATTTTGTGATTTGCATTTATAAAACCAACATATGTCTAGAAGAGGGAGCTGTTGGACTTGGCTAACTGAAAGAAAAGATGGCTCCAACAAGAAATGCGTGAACAGAAGCAATGGAAAGGCTTATACAACTAAACAGTTATAAAGAAAGGATATTCAGCAAAGAGGGTAGAAAAAGATGTTCTCCATCAGCTGTGTTGGAAATGATTACAAAACATGAAAGTTATAAAAAAAAAAACATGTGAACAAAATATGTCAAAACACAAACCCAAAGCAGTATGAAAATGGAAAGTATACCAAAAAAAGGGTGGATAGAGTCCATGTTTGTGACAAAAATATAATAGATCAGCTGACTGAAATGTGATTTACATTTACATTTTCATATATAGGTGAATACCTAAACAGAAGGGAAAAAGGTTACAGTGGCAAAACAGAAACCATCATGGAATGAAAATAATATTCAGAAAGTGATAGTCTACACAATCTGGAAAAAATGCCTCTCATTAAAATGAAATTTAATTAATTGGACAGGTAGGCTGCTCGAATCAAACAAGTCCTTCTGTGATTTATTTTCTAAGAAAGTATAAATCTGGGTGGACATGCTCTCTGTGTGCTGATTCTAGGTTTTTTTTTATGATACATCAAGACATTTCCGCAATCGACAGTATATCACAATTTTTATTTTGCACCTGATGAAACAAAGAAAAAGGACCGTTTTTGAAGCCAGGATAATTAATCTCTTCTTTAAATCAAGCATGTGTTTAGTCTGAGAGGTTTAAGTAATTATATTTATCATGATATTCTCAGAAAGTGTACACAGACTTAGTCTGGCGTTATTTATCTTGATAATAGGTAAACAGCACAGATATGCTTGAAAAGAAACACTGACCACAATTAAACTGAACAGAATATGTACTGAAGGTAAAAAAAAAAATCATCTTCAATAAATATCTTGAAGGTAGAAAAAGAACGGAAAAACTTCCAGGGGGTTGTGGTGGATATTTGAAGGTGAGCTTTTGTTATTTTCTGCTTCCTGGATTATGCACTAAACCTCACAGAAACTGTTTAAACCACTAGGTGGCAATACAGGCTCTTTAGTACAAAAGCAACATGTCCTCTGCCTCCACAGCTTCACTGTAATCATTCACCAGGGAGTCTTTTATTTAAGATTACATTCATCAGCTACCCAGGCTGCACTGTCTGATAGACTCTCCCTCCGCTAATTGAATTTCTTTATGGTGACTGAATTCCTTTCACTGTGAGGACAGATTCTGAGGCCTGTTTATATTACTGCCAGCCCTCAGATCAAGCACATGTGACAGATAAAGCACAAGAAAATCCAGTGTAAATCTTGTCCTGAGGCCATGTAAAAATGAGCCATGCATTTGTTGGCGGAGGGTGAAGTGGGCTATAAGTAGAAAATGGGATTCAGACATACATGCCCTATACAATGTAGACGTGTGTAGTTGGTAATGACACTTTGGATTTGTGTGCTTTTCTTTACTTTTAGGATGTGGAAGATGGCCTTGATGATGCATTTTCTAGGTATGTATTGTTTTTGATGTGTAATCAGTGTTTAGAGGCCCATACATTGTTATACGGCAGTGATGCAAATTTCCTTTGCTAAAGGAGCAGTGGGGATTTTTTTTAAGAAAGCATACTTACAGTATATGTTTTAAGTAGATAGGAATAAGGATTTTAGCGAGTTATAATGACCTTTATATCCCTTTTATTCAAACAAACAAAAGCCAGTGAGTGAATGCACTGATTAGTTCACTTGGAATCATACTGTGTTGAAAGGATTTTGCAGTAGACTGCAAAGAATAATCCCAAACCCTTTTATTATTGAGCTCTGCAGGGTGACTGCAAGATTACACATTTAAAGCGCAGAGCATTTCAAATGCAGCACAGCAAAGCTAGTTTTACCAGTACATGCTGCACTATTGTGATATTCAAAATATGCAATGCAAAGTGTTTGAGCAGCTTAGAGCTTCTTCCTTCTCCTCAGGGAGGCTGATATGTTGGTGTATCTTGTCTAATGAGACAGGGAGGCAGACTTATAGCTTAGCTTGCTCATGTGCAATTATTATTTTCTGCTTATTAGCAAAAGAATGATGAGGCACATTGTTTTATTTTCTACCTCAATTGAGTTTGATGAGCAAAGTAGGCCATTTGAAAAGCATTTAGCCTCATATAATCACCTAATGTGTTCCCATAGCTTCAGGAGAAATGCTATTTCACCATAAAGTGGAGAGAAAGCAATGGATTGGTCACACAGTAGAAAGACCTTAGTGATCTCAGGTTTTGTTCAAAGTATAATGAAGAATGATATTTCAGTACATCTTGCTCAGCTTGCTGATCTCAGTAATGATTGTCAGCTACTTGGAATGCAAAGAGGACTCATGCTCAAGGATGTGACGATATTTTTGTGAATGTTTTTGGTATGGGTGGTGGTGGTCTAGTGGTAGGGTACTTGCCTACGGACCTATGGATTCAGAGGTTCCTGGTTCAAATCCCACCTCTAGTACTACCACCATTGGGTCCTTGAGCAAGACCCTTAACCCTGAGTTGCTCCAGGGGGACTGTCCCTGTAATTAGGACCTGTAAGTCGCTCTGGATAAGAGCGTCTGCTAAATGCCGTAAATGTAAATGAATAATTTCTCTCAAGGATTACATTTTTCATGCTTAGGAAGACTTTATATCCATAGATTTATCAAACTTCTTCTAAGTGTCTAAAAGTAACTGAAGGGCAAATATAAATAATTATATTCCAGTATTCTACAGTTGTTTTTTTCCAACAGTTGATGCTAACAGTTATTAAAGTGTGCACCCTTGCTTGCAACAAAGCAAAAAACTGTGAAGCAGACCAAAAAGCTGAGCTGAGCTGGAGAACTTCCAATTGAATGATTTCCAGTTGTTTAAGGCTTGGGTGGTATAGGCTGGACATGTGCATAGCCGGGAGTCTCATATTGAACTTTATTAGACATTGCGTTTACACATAGAACTCAGATACCACTAGTACCCCAAAGCTAACCCGAGTGACTGACTGACACTCTGCTCTGACTAAATGGGACTTATAACCCTGCCCCAATGAGGCATACCTGTGCCCTCATGAGCCCAGGTGTGCCATGAGAGAAGCCCCCCCCCCCAAAAGGCACCAATTCTGGGATGCCAGACCCTGTTCTCGGCCAGAGCAGGGCCTTTGAGGGGAGGCCAAGCAAAATTAAACCAAGAAAATTCAAAATGGCCCATTCCAGGGCTCACATATGGCTGTAAGGGGTCCTCCTTCCCGCCACAGCCACGTCCAGGGCTGCAGGCAGCAGTAAGGGGTACTTCAATGTCCCAGTCCATGCCGCCGTCAACAAAATCCATCCATGGTGGGCGCAGATGCAGACTCAGAAGCCCCACCCTCAGTGGTGAATGCAGACTCAGACTCGGAAGCCCTGCCCTCCAGAGTGGATGCAGGCACTGACTCAGAAGCCCCGCTGTCCATGGCGGGTGCAGACTCAGAAGCCCCGCTTTCAGTAGCAGGTGCAGACTCAGAAGGTCCACCCTGTGAGGCTGACGCAGAAAATGAAGCCCCGCCCTCTGGGGCTGGTGCAGACGCAGAAGCCCCACTCCCCATAGCGGTTGCAGTTGCAGACTCAGAAGCCTTGCTCTCTGTGGTGGGCGCAGGCGCAGATTCAGAAGCCCCGCTCCCTGTAGCGGGCACAGGAACTGGCATTGCAGCCCTGAATTTCATGGCTAATGCAGAAGCCGTTAAAGATAGTGGCCACTGGCATCAGTCGGAACTGCACATCATGTCCCAGACGCTCGCAGAGTTTTGGAGAAGAGGTGAACGGAGCCCCAGGTGCAAAGGTCCCTATTTGCAGCACAGTCTCAGTGTGGCCACCATCATCCACAGAGCTCGCTCTTGCCCTTCTAACCATCCACAGAGCTCCAGGGTCCACAAGGTGCCAACGCTTGGTCGCCAGCTCCCTGGATGGTTCCAGCTCCCATGGCTCGCTATGTCCATTCACAGGTCAGTCATTTCTGTAGCCATATGCACATAGCCAGGAGTCTCATACTCAACTTTATAAGACATTACTTATATACATAGAACGCAGAAACCACTAGTACCCCAAAGCTAACCCTAGTGAATGTCCGACGCTCTGCTCTGACTCATTGGGACTAATAAACCCTCTTTTAAGTCTTTTTCCAGAATGGATTAAATTCATTTTTTTACCCCATAATGACAAAGTGAAAAACGTTTGCTTGATACTTTTGCAAAATTATTAAAAATAAAAAACATGTACATAAGTATTCACAGCCTTTGCTCAATACTTAGTTGAAGCACCTACAGCCACAATTACTGCCTCAAGTCTTGATTATTTGAGTATGATGCTACAAGCTTGGCACACCTATTTTTGGGCAGTTTCTCCAATTCTTCTTTGCAGAACAATCTCATGCTCCATCAGGTTGGATGGGGAGCATCAGTGCACAGTTATTTTCAGATCTCCCAAGAGATGTCAAATCGGGTTCAAGTCTGGGCTCTGGCTGGGCCACTCAAGGACATTCATAGAATTGTCCTGAAGCCACTCCTTTGTTATCTTGACTGTGTGCTTAGGGTGATTGTCCTGTTGGAAGATGAACCTTCTCCCCAGTCTGAGTTCCAGAGCACTCTGGAGCAGGTTATCAGGTGCCTGGTTTCCTCCAGAAGTAACGCTTAACATTCAGGCCAAAGAGTTCAATCTTTGTTTCATCAGACTAGAGAATTTTGTTTCTTATGGTCTGAGAGTCCTTCAGATGCCTTTTGGTAAACTCCAGATGGGCTGTCATGTGCCTTTTACTGATGAGTGGCTTCTTCTGGAGGGTTCTCTTCTCTCCACAGAGTGATGATGGAGCCCTGTCAGATTGACCATCTTGGTCCTTCTACCCTGATCGCTCAGGTTGGCCGGGCAGTCAGATCTAGGAAGAACCCTGGTGGTTCCAAACTTTTTATGCTCATTTGTACCTTCAATGCTGCAGCAAGTTTCTGTAGCCTCCTCCAGATCTGTGCCTCAATACAATCCTGTCTCGGAGGATTCACAGTCAATCTCACAGTCAATTCCTTGGACTTCATGGCTTGGTTTGTGCTCTGACATGCACAGTCATTTATGGGACCTTCTTTAGAAAGGTGTGTGGCTTTCCAAATCATGTCCAATCAACTGCACATTCCACAGGTGGACTGTGCCACATTTTTCTTGTTTAAGAATAAACTCAGTGATCTGTGTTTCTTCTTCTATAATACAAAAAGTTTTTTGGAATCTATTTCAGACATTTTCAGTTTGCTCTGATTCAGAGATATACCATTTATCCATCCATCCATTATCTTCCGCTTGTCCCAAACGGGGTCGCGGGGGAGTGCTGGTGTCCAACCCAGCACACACAGGGTGAGGACGGGGGACGCACCCTGGACAGGTCACCAACCCATCGCAGGGAGGAGCAGGACGGGGACGGCACCTTGCTCAAGGGTACCCCAGGGCAACCCATTGGGAACGGGTTCGAACCCCCGATCCTCCGATCATGTGACTGACGCCCTAACCACTAGGCCTATACCATTTATGTCATTTACAATTTCTTGTGCTCTCTGATGTTTATCAAGGTTATATGAAATGAGGTTGATTATCATGATAAAACAACAGATGGCTTTAAAGAGCTCTTACAATAATTCCAACATGGAAAATATCAGAGCAGTTCCACAAGATCTAATCAGGGTTCTTTATACTCCTAACAACCACAGGAAAGTGTGGAAATATCAAATCTTAGAATATAAGATCTCTCTGCATGGTGCATCTGCTACTTTAATATATTTTCTATTCCAGTGTATTGAATAGTGTATTACTGTTGTAGTGGGTTAAATACGACAGTTCTGTGTTTGGGGTTGGAATCTGAACACCTCTTCGGGCCAAACATAATCTCCATGAAGTGGTTTTTACAACATAGTAGTAAAAATCCATATTGCTTTCTCTTAGCAATACAATAAGTCAGTGACATGTGACATGAGAGTCTGCTTTGCAAAGAATGGCTCAGTGGTTAGACCAATCTACATTAAAGGATTTTAGTTATTTCTTAAATCATGTGCATCCTTTGGAAGATTTTTGCTCCCACAGAAATTTTAATGGCTTAAGAAGTTTTTATGTGAGTCCATCTCAAAGAATCCTTCAAAAATAGTGCTGCTCTTCATTTTTGTATAGTCCTCCACCATTTGAACAACATTGCCTTTTAGTGTAAATAGAAGATGACAGGTGTCACTTTATGAATCTTGTGTCTCTTGAGATAAACTGAGTTAGGTAACATTTTTTCTTATTCAGCCATATCAGGTCATACATGCTTTTTATGGGCACGAAGTGATATTTTACTCAACAAGTCCTCTGCCAAACTGCACAACATTTAATTATTAATTCTTAATTAAAATGGTGTTCATTAATGATAGATTGTAACCATTTTGAACTACAGATGATCAAGTTAGAGATAAAATGATGATCCTTTAAAATCTTGCTCATTTGTTAAACCTTGTTACTAAGTTAAGCTTTAGGCAGCTATAATATCTAGGTTTCAAAAGTACATCCACATTAGATATTCATGTCTAGGCTATGTGATGCAGCAGTCTTTACTGAACCAAACAACAAAAAATTAGCATATCAATGAAGAAACAAGATTTATTTGATCCAAATTGTGATATTTTTTATGATATTTGATAGATTTTTTCTCAGTCGTTAGTTAAATTCTCTTGAAAGTATAGTCCTTAAGAGGTCTTTCATCATATAGTCTTATTTTACAAATACGTTTACAACATTTAGCATAGTTTAGCTATGTTCACACATAGCATTATGCTACATGCCATAAATGTAAATTTTACAAATATAAACATTATTTTCTTTTTGCCATGTATTTTTGATTTGAGAACAAAACACAGAACATCAGTAAAAGATGGAATGGGAAAATGTTTAAGCTGAAAGAACAGACTGCAGTTCATCAATTCAATTAATTCAATTTAACATTGATAAACTGAAAGTTATTGAAAAACTCCAACAAGCACTGACTTGCTTAATTTGTATAGATAGTATAGTATAGATACTTTAGTATTTGACCAAAGTATCAAGTTTGCTGTAATCAGTTAACAAAATCCAGAAAATGTTTGTCAAGGAAGCAGCTAGCAAAAATGTTCAATTTAAACCTAGAAATGCTTGTTAAGTGTTTTGATATTGAACTGGGAGTGTGATATTCCACACATTTTAGCTTTTTGACTTCAAAAATAACAAACTCCAGCCTCCTGATGATGAAGATAATGTGAGTTTGGTATATATTTCAGAAAAATTTCAGAGTTTTGATGAAAGTTTAAATTTTTTTCACTGAAAGTAGGATGTATGTAATTGGCTATCAAGTATGTGAATCATTATTCTGTAAATAGTTGGTTCCTTATGTAACTACATGATTAATCATGTGATTATATTATATATTATATATTACATTTAAGGGAATTACGTAATTTACTGTAATATCTCTAGACCTTTAAGGTAAATGTGACTCTTGGTATGGCATTAACAGGGCTGCACACACAATTGGGTGTGCAACAAAGCCTCTTCCAGCATGCTCTTGAGCAAAGGTCACAGAAATTCTGTTCATATAAATGTGCAAGATGAGTCATGGTCAATTTTACCCATGGACACTGTGAACCGTGGTGTCATGTCAGTGAAAAAATGCATGTTCGTCACTAGCTTTGTCATCCAGCAGGTAAAACTCAGCTCTTCACTTGGCAATCAAACAGGATGGGGGACAAGGGGCAACCCAGACAGAGTCCAATCACTTATTACTGTAATGTAATGAGGAAAGTGCCCATGAGTCACTGAAGTAAATGAATTCAAATGGGATGAATCCAAGTAGCTATATCTCCTATTAATTTTGGCACAAAGCAGCTTTACCATAAAAGAACATTTCCAGCCCTGCTGTCAGTAAATCATACAGAAAATACAGTGCTTAGGTTTGCACAAAACGTGTCATATATTTTAAATGTTAACCCTCAAAGAGAGCAAGTTTGTAAAAAAAACTTTTTTTTTGCTAGCCTACACATTGATTTTATATTGCAATAAAAGTTTAATATCTGCCTGTGTCAAATTGTCTTTTTTACCTGGCATGCAGCAATATAGAGGCGGAGGAGATGGACACAGGTAAGTGAGGTGAGAGGATTTTTTTTTTGCTGCATAATGCATTAATGCGCTGAAATGTCATGCCTTTATTGCAGCATTAGAAATCCTCAATATACTTTCATTAAAGACCATATCTTACATTTACTCGTAGTTCATTTTTCCCTGAGGGCCAATTTAGTGTGGGTTTAATGGCATTTGTGTGGGTTTATGTACCCAAATCATAATTCTTTTATATACAGATATATCAATTGTCATCTGTTTCATCCACATCTCCCTGTTCAGTAAACTTCTGATATGCTTGACACCTGATTTTAGTATTTGTAATAGTTCTGTTTAACGTTGATATGACTTAATTTACTATATCCCCTCTTGGAATCACAACCTTTTTTGATACATCACCTGTAACAGGGATATTTGGGCCTGCTCCTGGAACCAGCCATGGGAGGAGAGCTGGCAGGGAAGCACCTGATGGTTGGACCTGTCACATGGTCCAGGCAGGCTCACTCTGAAAAAGAAACATGAAATAGGGAGAAATAGGGGTCTGGTGTAATGCCACAGGGGTGGCTAAATGGGGTGTAGACCCTTGTGGACTGGACAATTGGTACAGAATTGTTACTAGCTTTTGGGATGTGGAAGACCTCTCTGGGGGGGAAGGAGTCAGAGCTGTGGTGCGAAGTGGAGCATTGGGGTGGGGTTACTTGTTAGCCCCCAGCAAAGTGGTGCTGTGTTGGAGTTTGTCCCAGTAAACAAAAGGTGACTTCAAGTGGAGCCTCTTGAAACTCTATAGTTTTGCTGGTGGACTTCAAAGCTTACATCATAATGATCTGGAAGAACAGCCTAACTGACCTAAACCCAAGTGGTGTTTTGATATTGGACTTCTGTGCAAGGTATGGATTGTCCATAACAAACACCATTTTCGAATTTAGTCGTGTCATAAACCATTTCCCTGGTCACTGAGGCAGTCAAAAAACTCCTCAGCAGCAGTGTGCCAGGGGTTAATGAGATATGTTCTGAAATGTTGAAGGCTCTGGACATGGTTGGGCTGTCATGACTGACATGCCTCTTCAGTGTACAGTACCTTTTGAGTGGCAGACGGGTGTGGTGGTCCCCATTTTTTAAAAAGGGGAACAGAGGGCATGCTGTAATTATCAGGGTATCACATTACTCAGTTTACCTGGAAAAGTTTATGCCATGGTGCTATAAAGGAAATTTAATACGACTGTTGAACCTTGGATTCAGGAGGAGCTGAACAGTGCAGTGGAGCAGCAGACTAATACTTCACTCTTGCACAGATACTGGAAGAGTCATAGGAGTTTGCCAAACCAGTCTACATGTGCTTTGTGAATCTGTAGAAGGCTTACAAACGTTTTACATAAACTGGAGAAGGCTTGCAAAAAAAGGTTCTGTGGAGGGTGATGCATGAGTATAGGATACCAGCATTGCAATCCATTTGTTGCCTGTATAAATGCAGTAAGAGGTGTGTCACATTCTTGTCCCTTGCTCACTGGCTGTTGGACTCTGTCTGGGTTGCTACTTGTCCCCCATCCTGTTTGAGATTTTCATGAACGGGATTTTAAGGTGCAATCAGTTGCTGGAGTGTGTCCAGTATGGGGGCCTCAAGATTGCATCTTTACTTGTTTACTGATGGCTTCATCAGTCTGTGACCTCCAGCATGCACTGGGACAGTTTGCAGCCAAGCGTGATACAGCAGGGATGAGGTTCAGCACCTCTAAATCTGTGGCCATTGTGCTCCATCAGGCAAAGGTGGCTTGCCCTCTCTGGGTTGGAAAGGAGTTACTGCTTCAAGTGTATGAGTTCAAGTATTTAGGGATCTTGTTCATGAGTGAAGATAAAATGGAATGAGAGATCAATAGATGGATTGGGGCAGCTATGGCAGTAATGCAGATGCTGTACCATACTGTTGTGGTGAAGCCCAAAGACAAAGCTCTCAGTTTGCCTGTCAGTCTTTCTTCCAGCCCTCACCTAAGATCATGAGCTTTGTGTAGTGACCAAAGAAATAAGATCATTAATACAAGAGGCAAAAATGAGTTTCCTCCATAGAATGCATGGGAACATGCTTAGAGATAGGGTGAGGAGCTCAGGTAGCATCTTTTTACAGCCACACCCACATTAACCAATGCTGTGATTTTGTTCATTTGTTTAGCATTATGGTTATGAAATTAGGCTCCTCACTTATTGTGTGTTTTGATTACTTCCTTTCCTCTTTTCTGAGTAAGACTGGCAGAGTTCTGCTCCAGAAAGATGTCTGAGGATGCAGCTGTGAGCCCACTGGAAGAGGAGCTCATTTCTCTCAGAAGTGAAGAGCCTGAATAAACACACCCTTTCCCACCCACAGACTCTCAAGCTTGTCAAGAGCCCTCATGACACACCAAATTACTCACTGTTTCCATCAAAGTGCAAAGTGCACTGCACACACTCCTGGAGTGCAGAGAAGACCCCTGGCCTTTATCTTTAGACTTTAAAGCTGTAAAAGAAGCTTTATTTACCATTAACAAAAATCCTCTTGATTGTGTTCTTCTCTTCTTACAGTCAAAGCCGTCTAACTGTGTTCTCACATCTAGAGCTTAGATCTGTTCTGCAGCTCTCGATATCAAAGTATTTTTTTGGCTCTTACACTTCCCATAATCTTTTAAGACCCTGGAGCTGCCGTTGTACTGCTAAACGTCTTCTTTGATAAGCTCTTATTGATCCAGAAGAAAACTGCACAGGTCTTATCAAAACACAAAGAAGAACTCGATTCAGAGCTCTGAACTCTCTCACACACACACACACATTCTTGAAGATCTTTTATTTGGTGCTGGAGTAAACCTGGACTAGCCACCTAAAACTGGTGTTTATATAAAGTTCTGTAACGTTGACACATTTGCTGATATTTAACAGAAGATTTTTTTTTATTTGATCAGCCTCCTGAAGACACTGCACAATGCATAAAGAAATCTTGATTACTGATTATCCACCAAGTTCAAAAAATGGGTATAAAATGCCCCTGGCTCCCCTGAATACTGAACAACAGCACAAGCCTTAAGTGGAAAGGATAATAACACTGTGGCAAATCTGTGTTTTGCTTGTTTCACCTCTCTGGAGCCTCAGTCCCATCAGACACAGGCTTGTTTATCTGACTACTTGTTTTTCAGGCTAACAGGGTAAGTGATAACTTTATTGCGGGAAATGCCACAGAAGAAGACTCAAAGGTCGCTCTTTTGGCAGTGATGCAAAGACAAGGTCTCAGGGATGGCATACCAGAGTCATTCCTAAGTAAAACTTCAAGACAGGAGTCATTTTTGTGTTTGTAAATTCTTTGAATATGTTTTTACAATGAATAACAGCAGGGGTTTATAGTCCTAGATCGTTCTTCTGATTTTGACTTTTTTTTCACATACTTAACTTTCTGCTTTCCTTGAAGATGGACTCTGTGTACTGTTACAATTATGATTGCTTGCTTTACTGAATTTGAAACATGTATAGTATAAGCACTGTCTTTAAGTAATAAATTGTAGGTCATGGTATTATCCTATTGAAAAGAAAAAAGAGGTCTTTTAGATCATTTAAAATTGCAGATGCACCAGTGCCACTTTTCTCTGATGGTATCAATACTATTGTAACATCTTAAAAGCAAATTTCAACAATTTCTTTTTACAATTTCTGCACAAATAAATAGTTAAGATGTCAAAATTAGTGACTTTAGATGATGTTTTGTTTCGTTTCTAGAGAAATCTGCAGCCAAAATTGATCAGAGCAGTTGTAAATGAAAATGCTTGACTGCTGTTGTGAAATACAGCACAGCACATAGTGAGACACAACACAATGCTACCTCTGCATTTAACCTCTGCTGGGGGAAGCTATTTAAAGCACCCGGAGAGCAGTGATGGGGATGGTACCTTGCTTAAGGGTACCTCAGGGCAGCCTATTGGAAAGGGATTTGAACCCATTACCTGCCAATCCAGGGGGCCTAGTCCCTAACCACTAAGCCACCACCAGCCCAAGAGGAACCAGATTTCTAAAGTGTTCAATACCTCTAAAAGAATGACATTACCTGGATGTTATTATATGAAAGAGTTAGGAATGTGAAGTCTAAAACCTAAGACAGTTATGATAGTTTAGAGATGAGCCTTTGATATTTTGTTCATTGTGGAGAGTTACATGTAGGGATGGAGAAATGGTCCAAATAGAATTTTCTAGACTAGCCACTATTTACAATTACCAGCATTACTTAAGATTAAAACCAAATTAGTTTAATAAGGTCTGAATTTAATACTGTTGACAAAACTGAGCCTCTTCATGGATCACTAAATCAGCCACTATAAAAATAAAGCAGTGTGCATCCTTGAGATACTGCCCTTTGGCTCTCACTCTAAAATATGTGAAGTTTGTCATGTTTACCTGTAGACAGGGCATTCTCTGTGTAAATCAGAAAGCCGTTGCTGCAAAGCCCATCTGCTGCTCACAAAGTGAAAGCACTTCTTTTCTTTCTGTCTTTCTGTCCTCTTTTTAAGTACAAGGTCAACCGAGAGTGGGAACTCAACATATTTAAATTTATTCTTCTGAAAGTCCAACATTTCATGCAGGAAGTTCTCAGTCACTTTTTCCCCCTTTGCAATATGTTAGTAGTGCTAGAAAGTAGTCTCAGAGCTTGTATTAAATACCAAATTGTCTTTTTTGCTTTTTCTTATGCATTATAGCATTGTGTGGTTTTAGTTTGATATGGAATTTTCTGTAACATCTTAATTCATATCTGTACTTGTCCCTCTTATATAAACTGTATTTATTATGTTGAATACATTAGTAATGTCTTAATTGTTTATATTGTTGATTGTCAGTTTTGTACCAGCTGGTTAAAGGCATTAACCTTGTCACCATTACACAGTTACTGCGCATTTATACGTTAACATGTATATACGAAGTAAATCATTTGTGATGTATGCTCTCTGCTTTAAGAAACTGGAATATCTCCTTATACATTTCAGTTCTTTCTTGATTAATCTGTGTATTAATTTCTGTAAAATATTGTGGAACCTTGTTAAAGATGGTGCTTATTTTGAAAAAAAATCTATGCAAAGTTTGAATTTCTACAGATGTAATGATGATGACCCAACCACCTAAGCAATCTATTGTATATTGAATTTAATCTGGTGTACAGAAAACAATAAATAAAACCTTTTAAATTCCTTGAGGAAACAAAGTTTGGCTTTAACAACATTTACTTACGGCAATTCACTGCTGCCCTTTGAAGCTATATAAAATACATGTTCATGGGCTCTTGAACATGTTCCCAGATGGCTGCAGTGATAATTGGTGGGGATATTAATAGCTGTGTCAGTCTACATGATCAGTCTTGATTCATGTTGGTCACCTACATGGACACCATGGGTTGGATTGCTGAATTTGCCCACTGCGCTAAGCTCCACTGGCACGCATTTCATTTTATTACAGCTCTGTCTGTAGACCATCTTCTTAGTGTTTTGACCAGTGTCCCATATGACTAAATATGGCTTGGAAGTGTATCTAGCTTTTAAAAAATGAATATTCACTGGTTGCTTTTGTCATTATATGATTGGAAACAAGAATTACCAAAAATGTAATGGCCATAATCAATTGACAGATAAGATGGTGGTCATCTAAATTTAAGGATAGAGTTCAACCCTACTGGTTTCTGCAGATGGTTGCACACTCATGTTTACACTCATAGCAAAACAATTTATCTTTTAGCATCTGTGTGGCATGCTGAGAAGACCCAGTTGTTCTCAATTTTGGATCAAGGTAGGTAGAGGGAAAGTTTAAATTGAACGAGGCTTGTAGTAGGCTTGATTAATTTATAGGAAAGGCTCAGTGTAAAGTTTTTGCTACCCTTTTTGTTCATTAAATGGTTTGATGAGTATATATATATATATATATATATATATATATATATATATATATATATATATATATATATATATATATATATATACTATATATATATATATATATACATGCTCATATATATATATATATATATATCATCACTGAGATAAATCTTACATAAACTATAACCCTTGCATTTACCAGATATAAACCCTTAGGGGAAATTTTGAAATGATTTTTATTAGGAATGGCTTTCCATCCCCTTTGTAAAGTTCCAGAGACTTGCAGAAAATAGCTCTGATGCATTTAAATGTATAGTTTTGCTTAAATTTTCATCTGCATCTAAAACAATATCTCAGACGAAAGCAACATTTGTGGCAGAAGAGAGTTTTGGTACATTACCCAGTTAAATTGTGCTATTTTGTAATTTCTTTGCTGTCATTAATTTCAAAATATGTCTTACATGGTAAGCTGATTACCTAATGTTTCATGTAATTGATATTTAGAAGTTTCAGCTTTCTGCTGAACTTCTGTCCCCTATTGAAAAAAATAATCATAATTTAAAACCTTTAAAAAGACTTTCATAGAAGGTATGGCATAACAATATAGTGACAGCTACTGGTAGGATCAACATTATAAGTCACATTGTTTGTTAATCTTTATTGTTATTAATAATGCAGAGTGAAATAGAAAGGTGCAAAAATCTAATCATTCAAATTTTCACACAAAGCATGAAAAATGTACAGGACAACAAGTATAAAACTAAATCCAAGAGTTTTCTGAATAAGTGTTCATAGTGTGTTGTTTTTGGTTTTAGTGTACCCCTAGAATTATAGTAGATATTTAAAACTGATGTATGATGTTGAATTTTAAACGATACATTAGATATGGCTACATACATAAAGAACTGTGCAAAATCTTCAGTCACCACTCATTTCTTTCAATTTTTAACAGGAAATCTTCTTGATGGTGCAAAAATACTATTTGATGCCTGTCAAGCTGTCTAGTTGCGTAGATTACATATTGTGTAGATTAAAAGAAATGGAAGCAAATGTTATGCACCAGCAACTGAACTGTAAAATGCCTAAAGATATAAAATGCATGTGGCACTATGTGGCTTAATTAACAAAAAACAGTCTCCGAAAACTGCTCAGGTACAGGGGCAGGATTGAAATTGAGAGTCAAAAACGTACTAACCAATGCATTAAAAACACAAGAAATTCTGGCTGTTTGAAAGCAAAATATGAAGAATTAGGTGATTCAAGATTTTTGCATAGCCCTATATCTCATTAACTAATAAATATTAATACCACCATCATATTTTCCTTTAAGCATTCTGTTTCAGTTACCTCACAGTCAGAAAGTGCATTCACAATCACATTTGTTCTATTGTTTTAAGTTTGAGTTTAAAACCCATCCATCCCATTTTCTGCCGCTTGTCCTTATGGTTGCGGGGGAGTGCTGGAGTCCAACCCAGCGCACACAGGGTGAAGGACGGGAGACGCACCTGGACAGAGTCATCCAGCCATCGCGAGAGAGTTTAAAACCATTGATTTATAATTATTTTGGTAATCAATGGGAAAAGGGGTAAAAACATGACTTGCTGACTTTCTTTAAATGTTCTTAAAGTAACTGAAAGGTTGTTGCTTGTAATGATCATATTTACAATAAATGAATTTGCAGGCATTAGATAATATTAGGCATTATATACAAGTCAGTGATCAGCATGCGTCCTAACTGATATTTCTATTCAATTGTAGTCATTATCTTGACACTCTGAAACATTTACATACACAGTTCTATCAATGTCAATCACTGCAAATGTTCTTTTCAACATATAAAACTACAGATTTTGACATATTTTCAGGAACAAGTTGGTCATGTTTGTGTTTCAACTGGCAAACAATTCGTAACTATCGTACATGTGTTACATAGCAAGCCTTTCCAGGTGGAGACATTTCAAATCTTCTGGCAGTGATGTCTCCTTCTATGTCTCCTTGTTTCTTTAGATTTCTTATGCCTCTTCTAGAGGAATCCAATACATGTTCCACGTCCTTGATCTTGTTATATTCCATTGCTGAAATTTCCCATCACTCTGGGGCTTGAATCATGAAAAGCTCTGCAATGCCCACAATATCAAAACAGCCTTGACTACCTATCCGGACCATGTGTCTGAGCACCACTCAACAACTTCACCTTGATCTCAACTCTGATAGGTGCATGCACATAAGTCAACTCAAAGCAGGATTAACAATGCTGCTGAAGTTCTACATTAGCATATCAAAAATACAATATAGTCGTCTAGAGTTATGAGCTTAATAGATATGTAACAAATCCCAACACTGATAGGACAGGCGCTCATAAAACATCAGTGCTTTTTACACTTGATGTACAACTGCCTTATAAAATTAGATTGCTTTTGAGATGTTTTGCATGTGTGTTTGGATATCTATGTGCGAGTGTGTTTGTGGCTGTGGGTTAAATGTTCTGGTAAATTAGCTTCAACGGCAGCCAACGTGATGGTTTATCTAACGATTTGTTCCACATGGGATTTCTTTATGATGGGGGGGGGCGGTTGAAAACAATGTAGCATCATGTCGAAACCATGCAGGGTGGATCTGGCATCCTCAATCATCCTCTAGACCTCCGATGTTGATAGATGGCACAGACGGATGGAACTGCAGCAGACAGGAGAATGTAAAAGAAGAAAAAGAGAGAGAGAGAAGCCATGACTCTCAAAGGGGCCAATTTCATTAAGCTCTGCAGTCATTTGTGTGTATGTCAGGGAGAGGGTGGCCTCCTGGGCTTCAACGTGGCACTGATGAATGTCTCAGAGAGCTTATATCATACTGTAACTCTGGACACTCAGAATAAAGAAATTAGACTGGCAAATGAGGCATGAATGGAAAGCCTAATACGTAAATCTAGTGAATAAACACTGAGATTGCCATTCACCCTTCTAACAGCATAGTGTACTCGGTTGAATGTGAGTGTCATCATGGGACTAAAGGCCATCATTACTTTTTACAAAGTGCAATAAACATTAATGATATTCTTATGAGGTTAAATGCATCAGAACATTTTCAAATAGGAGGGTCCAATATACTGCATCTACAGAAGCATGGAGATCAGACGGAAAATGGGAAAAGATAAAAAGCCTTTATTGTAAATTGCTCTTCTCCTGTGTGGGGGTCTATTTTAGAAACTAGGTCCAGTGGCTTTGATATCAGCTAGCAGCTATAATGGCAAGACTTTTGCTTTGCTAAGTTCCCTTGTTTTCTTGTTACTGAGAGACCTCCACCTCTTTCTTTAGTGATGTTAAAGGATTCCAGAATTTCGCTGGAGCAAATGTCGCAGTTTTACAGATGTGGGGTGCTTAGTTGGGTGTTGCCTGCCTTTCGTTATTGTTTCTGGGATTAACTGAGGCTTGCATTTGACAGATTGACTTGTTTGTTTTCTTTATCATTCCTTTTGACGTACACTGCTTGATTGTCCCTAATCTATAACCTTAAATAGATTCATCTTCACTTCTCATGCACATAAATAAATAAATACATACATACATACATACATACATACATACATACAGATTTCATCAATCATGCACATTGGTGGGTCCTGGTCCCAGTCAGACAAACATAGCACAGAGAAAGAGTAGAATGGAGGAATCCGATTGCAATAGAAATACTCCCTCCTCTCTCTCTCTCTCTCTCTCTCTCCTCTCTCTCTCTCTCTCTCTCTCTCTCTCTCTCTCTCTCTCTCTCTGTCTCCCTAGCTGAAGAAATAGATTGTGTCAGTTTCTTCTTCCTGTGCACTCTTTAAATGCTCCTGCTCTTTTTGTTTGCAGTGCAGCAACTGAAATCAGTCGAGTTCATGTGGGAGGCAAAGGGATACATGTGCTGCTGTTTTGAATCTCTGGTCTGTGGCCAAGTAAAGCAGGTTTTTTTATAATGTAAATCATTTTATGTGCAATTTACACAAACTGTAATGCCCAAGTAATTTACAAAATGACTGCAAGCTTTATGAAAGAAGCACAAAAAAAGTTAAGCATTTGACCTTACTATTGGCAAAAAAATTGGATATTTAAAAACAAAATAAAAACAACCCTTGGACACCTCATATTCTGTTATTGTTCTGATATTTACATAATAACCTCAAAATATCAAATATTGTGTTTCAGAGCACTGATTTTAGACTGCAGTGTATTTCATGAGTTTAAGGTGCTCTACCTTGCTCCTGAGAAGTCCTCCACTGTGGTGCTCAGGTGTGCTCCTCTCTGAAGATGGCTTGACCTTTTCCTTGCTGTTACTGTTATCATTATCCTTGATAATGTCATATTGCCGGCAGAAGAGTGCAATGACCGCTTTTAAGAAAAAACAAGTGGACTGTGTCACTCCAATTTATTACAGACATCTATGAGCTTGTAGATACAGAGCTTTAACCACCATCTCTGTGGTACTCATTCAAGGTAAGGTTAGCTCATAAACAGAGCGTCACTGACATAACAGCCCATTATTGCAGTGGACATGTCTATAAGGAAAGTATACTCTGTGTGGAGGATCTAGTCTCAAACCAAAAATAGGTTGAAGCAAAAACACTTTGGGTGATACAAACATAATCATAATGAAATATAAATGGTCAAAGATAAATAATTAAAGATAAGTCTTGAAATTGGCTCTTATACTCAGGCATAGTCAACACTTAGCTATAAGCCAATATAGTGTACATATTGTGTTGGAGTCCTGCCACTACTAAATGAATATGTTTTTCATGTTGGGCATTTTCCTTATAAATGACATTGAGACCTGTTTTCCTATGAATACCTTTTAAGTATTCAACTGTTAGTGGATACAGTGTATGAGGGCAATGTAAATTAATATTTAATGATAACATACTTAAAGGACTCTCTCACAATTGTGCTCTGAGTGGTACTTATTTTTTAATCCCCCTGGCAAACCATTATTTTAGAAAATTAGTAACCCAGTTAGAGATCAGTGTCCCTTGTGAAAATTAATAATTGATTGAATAATTACACCTGTAACCATGGGGATTTTTAGACAGATAACCTCATCAAGCTGTTTTGCAAGGTCATTACTAGATGAAACTGTCCTGAACAATCGGGACTCATTTGAGAAAAAAAATGCATTCTTATGTTCTATCTGACCCTAGTATGGCCTTACTTTAGATACCTACCTGCCCACATAAGGAGAACCACCACAATGATTATCATCTCTCCTGTTTGCAGGTTTCTGGACTTGTCTAGACCTTGAACAGTTGGATCATCTGTAAACACAAAGATAGATTCCTTGGGTTATAATCTTGGGTTGTCTAATGGCATCTCCATTAGTCTCGTTGTCTCTTTTAAAGTATGAGTTGCTGTTCTCGGGTGGCATGGACCTTCTCACAGCAAGAAGGTCCTGGGTTTGATTCCCAGGTGGGACAGTCTGGGTCTTTTCTGTGTGGAGTTTGCATGTTCTCCCTGTATCTGAGTGGGTTTCCTCTGGGAGCTCCACTTTCCTCCCACCATCCAAATGCATGCGTGTCAGGCAGATTGGATATCCTAAATTGCTCGTATGTGTGAGTGTTTGTGGGAGTGTGTTTCTCTGTGTGTCTGCTCTGGATGGACTGGTAACCTGTCCAGGGTGTCTTAATTAGGACAAGCAGCTCACTCAGTGAGGTGCTGTTCTCCTACCAGAGGCTTTCTCAGACATTCTCAGGGTTTGAAGATCTGTAATTTGAGAACAACATATAAGAAGAGATTTAAAAGAGAATGAGTGAGAATGATTAAAGCTTGTCGTCAGTATGTGGGCAAAAACAAATGGTGATTAAGTCCACTCTGGATCAGGTTTTTAGCAGAATGGTTGATTTAGCCTGCATCCTTATTCCTGGATATCAACCAGAGCCAGGAGGAAGCGCTTGTCTAAACAGCCATCTGTTTAAATCATTAATCCTGTGTTAAAGAGATTGACTTTAGCTTCATTTCCTACCATCTTTAAACCTGTGTGGAATTGGTCCAGAGCACCACTCTTCCCAATTGATCTTCTTTAGTGGATAAAGGCAAAGCTGGCTCGTGAACTCTAGATGTCATAAATGAGAAAAGGAAAGGCCGCACTGGAAAGGGGGGGGTCTGCCTGAGCAATTACTGAAAGGGGTCATTTGTATCACCTCGTTCTCCAATTACGAGTGAGCAGCATTGAGACACTCTCTTGCTCTGTGCTGATAAAGAGTCAGAATGAGCACCAGCCACGCCAATCCCTCTCATCACTCGACTCAATGAATATTTATGACACTGAATCTCAAGATTTCTTGCTTGCCTGAGGAAACCAAGGCACAACTGAATGAACCGAATTGAGCAGCTGTCTCTGCTCCAGTACTTTAAATGGTAAAAGATGTTTAATGCTCTGCTGCTGTTTGTCTCCTTAGATAAGGAGGCCATACCATATGTGAGAGACCAAGCTTTTTTCCCTTTTTAGTAGGCATGGTGATGCTCCTCAGCTAATTAGTGAGTTCCCTTTTGGTGTTTAGATGATGCAAGGGTTTGCCAGACAACATAATGCAGCCTTGCTGGATATTGGCACATATTCAGAGTCAAGCATCTGTTCATTAGTTCCACTAGACTGCGGCCTGTGCAAGGATGCTGTCATATGCATGCAAACATCTGTGCTCTGACGGTGAATGAAAAAACAATAACACACAAATCGAGGTGAGGGGCAAAAGCAGAAGCAAAAGTGAATATGTCATGACAGAGATTAGTAAAGCTGACACTGACTTCATCAGGAGAGTTTGTTGATTGCAAGGGGTCATTACAAGAAACTCAGTGCTATTGCAGTTTTCCAGCAATACCTCTGGTGCATTCAAATTTTAAGTGGATGAAGGGAGATTAGCAATCAGTCTAGTGTTGCTTAGTGAGCTACTTTAACTGCCATGACAATCCATCAGAGCAGGTGATGAGACTTATTTTTCATTAGGAGGGCCTACTTTGTTTGTTACTCTAGTGAGGACGTTTTTTTTTTCTTGTAGACATGACTTCCAAAGGCAGGCTTCAGCATTCCTTTGAAGCATCACAGTAATTGTGTCTTAGGGGAATCATCTTGAGTCAAGCCCAACAGTATATACAAGAGCCGCTAGTAGGGCAGAGCACTGCAGAAGCATCCAGGGAGAAGTAAGACAGTCTGCAGTCAGATTGCTTACCTGTTTGACATTCTTTACCATTCATTTTCATTAATAGACTGAATATTAGCCTCTAGCAACTTTGAATGAAAAGCTTTAAATTTAACAGAGTGCATTCTGTTTATCTGTCTTTCCTTCTTTTCTCCACTTTTTTCTCCAATTATGAATAATATATTAGAAGAATAATTGCTTTGCATAAATCAAGGACCCATGTCCTTTAGAAAATAATCATGGTGTCTTTGAAAACTGACATAAATTGGCACAACAAAGCTTGTTGGTTCTAGTTCACATTCCACCTGCATTACCAGTGTGAGGCATCTAATTTGATTAATTAACTGCCTTAAAGATACAATACAATGATACAATCATATGATACAATACAATGGATTGCTTTGTATTCTCATCTCAAGAAGGGTTTAATTTTTCAGTTTAATCTTAAACTCATGCATTAACCATAATATGCTGACTACTGGCCACAACACCAGGTGTCCTGACAGGAAAAAATTGGGAACAGTATTGTGCACTCATACACCCATACACATGCCTGCAGTGAAATAGGGTAATGTCTAGAATCAAACAAAATATAATTAAATATGCTACCAAAAGTGATATTTTAAACAGTGTTCAGTAAAATCAGTAAAGTATAAATGTCAGGTGTCCCTACTACTTTACTGACAACCTTTTACCTCTTATTCTATTTGTAACAGTTTAAAAAAGACTTGTTTATTTTGTTTTCATGCATCTGATGGGAATATTACTATTTTGTTGTTGCAATATCTCAAAGAAAAGACAATCCTTTGTTGTATCCATCAGGGCAGATGAATATTATGTAAAAAATGAAACAGAAAAAAACAGCATTGTCCTTTAAGGGCTATTATTTACTCCAATTATTTCTATTATTCCCAATCCATGAGTTAAAATGATGTCTCATGCTCCCTGAACCAATCTTTCACAATTTGAGCCCCATGAATCCTAGCATTTTCATCTTGGAATATGCCCGAGCCATCAGGGAAGAAGAAATTCAATGATGGAATAACCTGGTCATTCAGTATATTCAGGTAGTCAGCTGACCTCATTATTTGGGCACATTATTTGGGCACTTTGGGCTCAACCCAGACCTGACCAATGAGAGCAACCCCAGATCATAGCAGGGCCCCCACAGGCTTCTACAGTAGGCCCTAGGCATGATGTGTGCATCACTTCATGCACCTCTCTTCTTACCCTGATGTGCACATCACTCTGGAACAGGGTCAATCTGGACTCATCAGACCACATGATCTTTCCCCATTGCTCCAGAGACAAATCTTTATTCTCCCTAGAAAATTGAAGCTTTTTTTTGCGATTAGCCTCAATGATCAGTGGTTTTCTTAAGGCTACACAGCTGTTGATTTTGCTCTTACTTTAACTATTGAACAAAGCCACCAGAGTTCTGCTGATGTATTTTTTACAATTTCATTTTAAGTGATCGCCAATCACGGTCTTTCAAAACCTTCCATTTTTTCATATCCTTCCATTTTTTAATAATGCTTTGGACAGTTCTTAACCCAATTTTAGAATTTTAGTTCCAGTTTCTCTTTGGACGTTTTTATTTGCTTGATGCATGCCAGTAATTTGACCCTTCTCAAACGGATTAACATCTTTTCCACAACCACAGGATGTGTCTTCTGACATGGTTGTTTAAGTAATGAAAAGCTACTCACTGCATGAGTTAGGAGTAATTATTTTGCAGTAATTATCCAACCACTGGCAGCGGTGGCCGAGTGGTTAGGGAGTTCCCCTCCCCAGTAGGTTGCCCCGTCACTGCTCCCCGGGCGCTTTCAAAAGCTGCCCACTGCTGCACGGTGTTTGAGTGCATGGATTAAATGCAGAGGTCCAATTTCGTTGTGGTTCACTGTGTGCTGTGCTGTGACCTCGCAATGGCAAGGGTTGTCACTTTCACTTTTCAATGGGAGGCTCTTACCTATTTGCTTTGTTAAATCCAGGTGGTGACTTTTTTTTTTTGGACAGGCAATGTACATTAAGGCATGGACTCAAAAAGACTCTGAAGTTGTCCAACACCAGTAGGTTGCCCTGAGGTACCCCTGATCAAGGTGCCGTCCCCCTCACTGCAACCTGGGCGCTTTAATTAGCTGCCCCCTGCTGCATGGTGTGTATGGGTGAAATGCAGAGGCTGAATGTCATTGTGGCTTGCTGTGCCATGTTTCACAATGGCAAAAATATACATTCATTGGGGTGGTGGTGGTCTAGTGGTAGGACACTTGCCTATGGACTGGGAAGTCTCAGGTTCAGATTCCACCAGCACTACCGCCATTGGGTTCCTGAGCAAAACCCTTAACACCAAGTTGCTCAGGAATCAAAGTAGCTCTGGATAAAAGCATCTGTTTAGGGGTAGTGGTGGCCTAGTGGTGAGAGAGTTGGCCCAGTATCAGAAGGTCATAGGATTGAATCCCTGACCAGTAGGTTGCTCTGAGGTACCCTTGAGCAAGGTACCATCCCCATGAATGCTCCCTGGGGGCTTTCATTAGCTGCCCCCTGCTGCACTTGTGTGACAGGACCTAAGGTTCATAATGTTCAACTGAATAGTACACAGAGCATTGCCTCTTCTGGCTTGCCTTCTTCCCATAGTACACCATGATGCCATCTCTGCTCCAGGTAAGCATCAAACACACCATTCCCATGATGTTAAATAAAACAGGATTTATTTAGAACAAGTCAATTATTCTCCAGGCTCTACTGCTGATGCTAATGTGCCTATTTTAGGCACTTTTGGTAATGGGGAGAGGTCACTTTGGGCACTCCCGTGGGCAGTTTGTGCTATAGTGAGCTTGGACAAAAAAGGGCTAGCCTTCACTCCCCATGTGCATTAAATGAGCCTTGATCGCCCATGTCTCAGGTGATTGTCCTTCTTCATCCTGAGTTAGAATACAGAGTCCTCTTGTAAGCTAGCTATAATGCATTTTTTCAACAGTCTACTGAATTTACATGATGTGATTCATTTTTAGAGGATCAATGATGTCATGTTTTGGATGTGTCCTGCTTACTGATTCCAAAACTAACTGAAATGTCTATGGATGTGCATAGAATCAATGGGTCTTGAATGAGTGAGGTTGGCTGTAACTGTGGCTCTTTAATTGAGCTGTTGGAAGGCTCAGCAGCTGCAACAAAAGGCTGTTTTTTTTAAAGCATCATCATTTGAAATCCCGGAGAGCATATAAAAGAGATTAGTGCGAGGAGGCTCTCTGAAACTTCATTATACCTCACTGTTCTTGTTACTGTTGAGTCATTCCACTGTGTGGGCTGTGGTTGGATAATCACATTGTTGAAGGTTTAATTAAAAATGTGGCCATTTATTTCTAGTTATTTCTAGTCTATTAGGTTATCTATGTGTTAGAAGATACTTTGCAGCAAAAAAATCCCATTCTGATTTTTTTGAAAGACAAAAGTGTAATAAATTAAGATTCATTTCATGGAGAATCCCACAGTTTTCTAAATGTGTATTCTAAATATGTGAGAAGCATTAAATAAAAACTATAGTCATATACAGCATCACTCTCACTGGATTTCTTTATAGTGTTTGTTCTTCAACAAGATTGAGAGAGTTTGTCTGGGATGTGTTTGTATGCATAAGAGAGAGAGCTTAGTTCAAGGTATTTCAAGGATGTCTTGTGCAGCCAGACTGGGGAGAATGTGTCTGAGCTCCTGTATGGAGTGCAATGAAAAAACTGGGAGAAAAAGCAGTATTTCATGTCAGTGATCTCTTTCTAGGTTTGAAACACAAGCTGATGACCCATAGATGTGTTGTGTGTCATGAGAAATACTAGTAAAGAAAGAAAGAAAGAAAGAAAGAAAGAAAAAGAAAAAGAAATGTGTTAGTTGTATCAATACAATTTCTAATATTCAGTTCAATTAACACCTTTATAGAGCGGGTGGAGATGTTTTATACTGTGCTAAGTAAATAGTTAAAGGTAGGGGGTAAATTTAACACAGACTTTTCCTTGTATTTTTTTTAATATATGCCAAAAGTGTTTAAAGTTTAGTGCATTTGCAGTTATATAAAAAGGACAGCTGACTTTGCCTTTATCCAATCAGACAAGATTAAATTTTTTACATTTATTTATTTCAATTTCTAATTACTTCTAATCAAACACTATTTGACATTGCTTAATTCTAAGCAATGTCAAATAGTCACTATTCTAATCTAACTACCTGTTTACACTTCTACATTACTCTATAAAACACATACAAATCTAATTTAAAAAATACAAAGGAAAACTAACAGACCTTTCAGTAAGTAAGTTAGAAATATCCAGTCACGGCAAGTATCATGCAAAAGTGTTTTCTTTGTCCCTGCCATTTATCTTGGACTCAATGCAGATATCTTTGACTGAAATGATAAATGGCTGGTGCTTTTTGAAATTCTACAGCTAGCCCGTACAAAACAGCTGCTTTGATATAAAATCTTTAAGAATAATATTTAAATCTTACAGAGCTGTTTCTAAAGGATGATACATTCTGAACTGCTTTCTGAAGTCCTTTCATTATAAGCATTGAAATCGATATCCATCCGTTTCTTTCTAGTATGACCAAACGGTTCAACAGATATCATGCCTGTATTTACAATAAAAGCTTTCATTGTCACAGGTATAAGGCGGAGAGCGTGTAGATACTCTGTACTGCAAGGATTTACTTGTAATGATGAAATTGTACTGCATCTGTACTGCATCTTTTTGCTAAATTTACTGTATTCATGACATTCCTCAAATAATGCTAATCTAGAATTTGTTCCTATAGTCAGAATCAAATTAAGTATGGAAAATTAGATCCTAGATTATCATACTGTAAGTCCAAGTATTAGTTTAATCTGGATGTTTGTCCTAATACATCCTTCAATATCAGTTTAAATGTAGTAGGTGAGGAGTAATGACATAAGGGCATTTGGAAACTTATTCAAAATATTATTATGGCAGAGTTCAATACATTTGACAAGTTTTAAACTGCATCAAAAATAAAAGAACATGAAAAACTTCTACATTAACATTTTGTGTGAAATGAGGCCCAGACCTTTTGTCCTTGCTGAGGTATATCCAGCTGTACTAAATCACGGGCCTCACGCAAGCTCTCATGGCTCTATGGAAAGCCTTTTAAGTGCCCTGAAAGCATTTAACACCAAGAGGCTGAAAGAGACAGGAGTGCAACCCTGCCATTGAAAGGGCTCTAGAAATGAAATTTAATTGAAGAGCACTGACACTCAGAGTTCAGATTCACAGAGGAATTTCTGTGCGCTTCTTTATTAAATACTGGCTGGAGTCGGCAGGCATTCATTTAAGATTAAATGGTTGATCTCTATCTTTCCATTACCTTATGTCTACCTAAGCAGATTCCCTCGAGTATGAACAATCAGCCACTTTGTGTTTCTATACAAAACAACTAAAAGGGTCTAACACTGTTGCAGTCTTAGGGTTTTTGGGGAAAGGGTACAATACCTTGGTTTGAGCTGTTGGAAGGGAAGCGGTCAGTCTTCTTGAGGGTTCTGAAGTGGACACGCTTGCTGGCCTGGCTTTCTCCATATAGACCTATAGACTGGACCTGGACAATGTAGTCCGTCTCCTCTTCCAGGTCCCAAAGCACACAGGCCCTACTGGTGGTATTCACCTCCCTGATAAATCGTTGCATGTGACCATCCTGTCTCTGAAACAGCAATAAACACAGATGTCCTTAATCAGCAATACTCTGTCCTGTAAGATAATCATATAGAAATCACCTTTTCTATCTCATTACCAGGAACAGAAACCTCAAAAAACAAACCTCGGGCTTTCTGCCAACCTTTCTTTTGAGGTGATTTTTGGCTGAAGGCTTTGCATTCACTCAGATTATGCCTGGTAAGAAGATGAAATAAACTCCAAAAAAATTGCTCTTATATTTTGCTTTTGGAATAGTCTGGCATACTAGTTGGGGGGAGGGGGGGGGGGGGGGTTCACTGAATCTGTGTTGGCACTTTAAAGTGTTTTTTCCTATTTTTTCTTCCTTCTTCACTGGTTAGGGTGTCTGACAGTACCTAGAATTGTATATTAAAAGATGTGAAAATTGGCACACAGACTGGGGAAAGTCTTCAGATTCATGTTTCATGTATGTACCTCTGTCATGCACATATATAATATCGAGCTGTATTCCCATTTAAATAAAAAAGAGGTTCCGTTGCATTACCTGGAGCTTGGAATTTGTACTGAACCCACAAAACAGGAGGTGAGAGTATATCTAAGTTAAACCCAATCTGACACAGCTTACAGTGGATGCTGAAAGCCATACTTTAAACATGATCAGATCAAGTTGCCATGGTAAAACTGCCCTCCTGTAATGTTTGGCCAGATTGCTACCTGCAGCTAATTTTATTTTATGCCTTGCTGCCTGGCAACTAATTTTTGCTCCTCACTGAATCATAATGGCAAATTTAGGATCCCATGAAAGTGTTCTTTAAGGTCGAATAAACACAATAGGTTTTTTTCACATCACCTCACATTTGTAGAGTTCTCTAAAATGGTCCAAGTCACTTCAGCCTACATTCACACCCTGAGGCAGCCTGTAGGTGTGGAGGAGTTTGATGGAAATTCTCATTAAGTTTTTCAGTAATGAATAATACATTTATCCAAGAACACAGCTCACAAAGCTATTATTAGAGCCAGAGACAGCCTGTTGCATAACATGATGTACAGCTGTGTCTGTAATTGGTTGAATGTGGATTGCATTCTGTCACTTAGAGAATAAATAGCACTTGAATATTGCATGATGTTAAGTAGGCTTCTATGTTAATCTTCAAAATAAAGCGCTAACAAATTTATTTCTCTAAGCTGAGACTGTATATCATATTTAAACCAAAGAGTGCAAACATAAATAAGACAGTGAATTAAAGAGTAAAAAAAAAAAAGAATTATTACTTAGATTCTAGATAAACTTTGGGAAAGTGATACATTACAGTGTCACTGAGAATGCTGCATATTTTGACATTATTTCACATCGTTCACTTCTTCTAGGAGGTTTCTTTCTTCAGCCTCCCCTTCAGGAGATAAAACCCATCTTTAAGGTGTCTAGATCTTGTGACTGACTTGGTCATTTCAGAAGTTTTCATTCCCCCATTTAATTGGCAGTGTGTTTTGGATCATTGCCAAATCATTGTATTGTGCTGCTACTTTTAGGAGTTTGTGTGTTTTTCTCTATATTATAGCCTTTCCATCACATCAGTTCCAGAAAGTTCCAGAATCTTTGTGGCTCATCTCTTCTTCTTTTTTTTTTTTTAATTCCATGTTAGTTTTGTGATTCTTGCTGCTGATGAGTGCTGATGCATCTGGTGGTGTATTATTTTCTCTCAAAATCTTTAGTGGACTGTGATACCTCCACCTCTGCCCTGTGGATTTTGTTCATGATGTCACTGGTGGTGTGATGGGCTGGCGACCTGTCCAGGGTGTGTCCCCCGTCCTTCGCCCTGTGTGAGCTGGGATGGACTCCAGAACCCCCTGCGACCCCGCTCAGGACAAGCGGCAGAAAATGACTGACTGACTGACTGTCACTGGAGGTGTTCTTTACCGCTCTCACAACTTCTCTCTCATTAGCTGATTTGCCTGCATTGCCTGTTTTTCTTGGCCAAAAGGTTTATTATCTTTTGCTCAGTACAGCAGTGACATCATTACTCACCGTGATAGCAGCACAATGAATCCTGCTTGTCCCAGTTGTCTTCAGTGTATATCAAAAAACAGATTAACTGGCTTTTCTGTTGCAATAGGGGACTGTATAAACAGCGCTGTGAAAAAATTATTTGCCCCTTACTAATTTTCTATTTATTATTATATTGATAACAATAAACTGTTTCTGATCTCCAAAAACACATAGCATAATAAACAATATAACATGATTAAACATAATAAACAATTATCAATTTATTTGAAATTTATTGAAAAAACCAACCTTCCAACGCCTATATCATTCATGTGAAAAAGTAAATGTCCCCTCAGTTACTCAACCTTCCAATGAACCAAACTGAATTGATAAATTGTTAAATTAGATTAGCCATGTCATTTGATCGCTGTCATCATGTTGAATCTAGACATCACTTAAATGTAACCTTTCCAGCAAGGGGAAATTCCATAATAGACCTCAACAAATAGCACTAGGCCTCATTTAGAAGCAACTCAAAAAGGCCTGAGAAAGACTGTAGTTACTGAACAGTTAGTTAAGGGTTACTCAGTATTCTCTTAACCTCTCAGGCCCCTCTGAACCCTACAGAGAATGTGCAATGTGAAAGCCTAGCCTTCCTTGCATAAAAGGAATTTCTGGAAGACAAATGTGCTGTTAAATCTGGCGCGAAGTTAATACAGCTTTCCACAATGCTCACAAAAATGGTGGTGGGAGAATGATGATGTAAAGATGCTTAAGGTCCTGGACGACTTGCCATAATGGAGGAAAGGATCTATTATTTCTCTGCCGGATAGCACTAAAAGAGTCTCTGGTCATCAGTCAGTGATATGAAGCACAAGCGAAAATGGATGTTAATGTTAGATGTACCAATATCCTAAACATCATTGGAACAAACATACAACCACCCTGCTTTAATTGCTTACAAATGGTCCGAGGATCAAGACAAAGAGTTCAAGGTGTTGAGTGGGTCTCTAAATTCCACAGATATCAATTTGAACAAGCTTCTGCTGAATGTATTGGAAAGGTTTATGATCCATGCAGGCTGAACCTCAGAACTTTAATGCCTTAAAGGATCTGCTATGTAGGTGAAAAATACCACAGCACATTTTCAGAAATCCATGCCTAAATGTAAATACTCTGCCATTAAGTTAAAGGTCTTCCCTGAAGGTCTTCTCCCTATTAATAACTTAGATTCCAGAAGAAATTTTAGATGAGCACTTTCAGAAACAGGGTGTAGAGTGGAAAAGTGGAAAAGTTAATGATGTCTGATAATGACCTCACTGGAGTGGTCCTCATCCAACATGTGAGTAATCACAGGAATTATTCAATGCCAAAAGTTATAAACTGTCAATCCAAAATACACAATACATATAAAATATAAAAATACAGTAAGGGTATCTAAAGCCTCCAATGATTGCTATAGTGGGTTAAAGTACTTACTTGTTGCAGAACAGAAAAGCCAATGATGACATCACCTTCGGGAACCTCCCAAGACACTGTTGCTGAGTCAGCTCTCAGGTTCATAACTGACACATTTACTGGTGCAGGGGGACGGTCTAGGAGACAGAAGACTGGATGTAAGAATCATTATTGATTATTTCATTTATTTGGATGTATTGCATTCACAGCGCCCTCCAAAATGTTTGGGACAAAGATGTATTTTACTTTGATTTATAACTCTGGTTCATAGTATAAAATTTAATCCAACAATTCAGACTTGATTAAAGTACATATTCTAGACATTAATTTAAAATTATGTGCATGCATTTTAATTTCACCCTGTATTAATTACAGCCCTTTTTATTTTACATAGTGCTCCTTATTTCAGGGCACAATAATGTTTGGGACAAAGAAATTCAGTGTAATAAAGCAGTCATTTTTTTTACTTTGTTGCTTATCCCTTGCAATGCAATGACTTTAAGTTTCTTCTTGGCTTGGCCAATCTCAAATTTTCCATTGCCTTATCAGTTGGGTCGAGATCATTTTCTTGTTGAAGCCTGAATCATTGTCCAATAGGTTTAGAGCCATTTACTGTCCACCTTATTTAACAGATTAAATGCTTTAAATCTTAGACAGTTCCTTTTGTCTCCACACTTTCTCTTGCCATCACTCCGATACAGGTTAACCTTGGGCTCATCTGCCCATAACAGTTTTTTTCCAGAACTCTGCAGGCTCTGTTAAGAACTTTTTCGCAATGTGTAACTGGGCCATCCTGTTTTTTTGTGGCTAAGTTGTTGTTCATTTCTATATGGGGAAACTGGTGGTGGTGGTCCAGTGGTAGAATACTTGCCAATGTATCAAGAGGTTGCAGGTCTGAATCCCACCTCCAGCGCTACCACCACTGGGTTCTTGAGCAAAACCTGTAAGTTGCTCCAGGGAGACTGTCCCTGTAATTGAATGGAATTTGCTCTGGATAAGAGCATCTGCTAAATGTTGTCAATTAAATATGTCCTATTATTGAATACATGAAGCAACGATGCACTCTCTTGCACTATGAATGGATCATTTGAGTGGTTCACAGCATATTATTACAAATTAATATTTACATTTTAAAAAAAGAAGGCTGAAATATTTCATCCTAAAAGGTAGGTCATGGTTTCTAAATGTATTATCCATGAGAAAGTAACATCCTTATTCCTATTAGACCAAATTCACATAACAGAAAAGCCATTATAATCTTTTAAAAAACATCAGGCATCCATAAGTTTAAAAAATGTTGCAGTGCAACCATTTTTCATTTGTTTCCCTTCCTGATGTATTAGGATTTCTTGCCAAGTATGCTTTCCAATCTGGCAGAGTGTCTTTAGAATGTAAAACATCCACCTGCTTCCATGCTCACCCCTCCACTTCGCTGAACTCTCTGAGGTCATAGAGCTTTTTTTTAAAGCAATTTCAGTAAAAGACTTCAAGATGTGTTACAGGATTTTAATCTCTGTATCCCTTAGAGCAAAACAGTCTGCTGCTTAAGTGGAGGCTAGAGTTTTTTCTTTTTTTTTTTCTTTTTTTTTTTCTTTTTTTTTTTTAATGATGGTGGACTTAAGCATAAGCCTGCATACCTCTGGAACTATAATGGTGCTCTGTGCAAAGCCATGGCTTATGTTCTGATAGTCCCCAAAGGTAAGAGACAGAGGCAAAATCAATTGTAAAACCTGTTACCTAAGGTTCAAGTGCAATTGTCTGTTCGCATGAATGTAAACGCCAGTCTTAGTTAAAGACTACTTACTTTTTTTCTTGCTTCACCTGTCTCAGCTCATTTCTTTTGGGGCTGAGGAAAAAGATTAAGAGAATATGGGATTCTGGATGGAATTCTCTAATCGTCTCTAATCTAATCTGATTTTCTGTGCACTATGTGGATGTCATCTCATGAAATATTACGGTAGAGTTATTCAGTTTTTCAAGGTTTTTCTTGGTATTCTGGAACATAAAATTGCAAATAACATGTTTTCTAGTTATTTTGTCAAGTGTCTGATGCGAAATCACAGATAAGTGAGGACATAAGCAGTTGTTTCTCTCACAAGACATCATTGACTGTACCCCAGGAAAACAATTTAGTGTTCTTTTGCATGGAAAATAATCTTTCTGAGGCACTCTTAAGACTACTACACAGAATAAAAAGATTTTAGTTCTGAATTGCTTTAAATGCATTTTTTACTTTTTTTAAAATTAGAATAACACTGGCCCTGTAAATAATTATTTTTTAGTTCTCTAAAAAAGGCTGTCTTCATCATAATTTATCATTTAATGATATTTCTTGCATGTGAAAAGCCTCTCTCAAAGAAAAAGAAAATTCATGAAAATGGTTCTTTAATGCATTTTGGAAAAGGATTCTTCAATTGCTACAGAGCAGTGCTCCCAAACATGATGAGTGCCTTTGCACCCATTTGGTCAGGATGTAGAAAGGGGTGTGTCAAATTGTTCACTCATATGATTCTTAGGTAAAAAAAAAAAGGAGTCTGTACAGAAGTCATATTTCATCTTTTGAGGTCCCACATGATTGAATTTCACTGGGAATGAAGATGCAAATAATGATCATTTTTGCATATAACCGTAGCGGTGTAGGAACTGCAGTATAGCACACCATATCGTTCAATTGACGTGGCTTCTAGCTTGATTGATTTTTGATTTCAGAAAATGATTTTTCTGGAACAGTATGAACTATTTTTTAAATGGGTACTTCATAGATTCTTTATGCAGTTCTAGCTTCACTATTCTATGCTATTCAACACTAGCATGATAATATCTTTGCTAAAAGTGTGATTATTTAATACTCTTATATGGTAATGTGGTTCACTAGTTTTGCCTTTTTTTGCATAGCCAGTCATGGACAGGAATTCAATAAAAATGAATCAGGCTGAGTAAACTCAATAAGCACAATATAGGAGAAAAAATGAGATTCAAGAGGAATGCACTCTTCACTGCTGCATTTTGGGAAAACTGAATTTTGTGATAGAGCTTGATTGAATTCTGGAGGCTGTGCCCTGTGTTGTCTTTTCCTTTTTCTGCTTCCCCTCTCCTTTTCCCCCTCCTTGCTTCTGGGTGCTCTGTCATGATTTAGCAGCCAATAGACAAGCTAATTAGTCTCACAAAAGGCATACTCCTAGGCAGAGAGCACACAGTGACAGATTCAATACCAGAGAGCATGCCTCTATTGCCAAGGCCAGGCAGAAAATAGAAAGTTGGTGAACTGGCCTGAAACATGTGCTTTTGCACTGGCCTTTCTTAACAGATCCTCCAAGCAATGCTCTAATGGACTTTTTATATTTATATTATAAAAAGAAGCCAAAGTGAAGTGTAAACTGCTAGCAATTCTTTCACTTCACTGTATTAGAATATGGCTTGTTTTGAGGTATATTTCGCTCACTATCCACTGACTGAAAATACAGCAGTCTGCCCTCATTCTGTAGTGGAAGGTCAGCTTAAACTGTTGAGATTTCCCATGAAAAAGAAACAGTGAAAATTTGAAAATCCCAGTTTTGATTTTGGCAAAAACTCACATCTATACATTTTTAAAAAGGGATTTCTGCATTGATTCATCTGCAAAAGGAATATAAATATTAGTGATCTTATTTGTATTTTTTGGGGGTAAAAAAAAAGTGCATGTATAACTTTGAGGCTGTGTACAGGCTCATACAGATGTCTAAAAACAACGACTTCAGTTTTCTAACTATTGTTGAAGGTATCAGAGCTTTAACAAGATCTCATTTTGCTTTGAGCTGTCCTGACCCACATTCCACAACTCTGCTGTGCAACCCAGAGGAATCACACTTAGTATAATAATAATTTTGATACAATGCTTGATAATGGTAGCAAGGTTCTGAGCATGAGAGTCAATTGTCAGTATTTCTTTTCAGTCCATGATTAAACACTGCAATAAACAAGGTCAATAACACAGGACTCCTGGCTGCACCTGTCAGTAAAGCCCTTGTAAATTGGATGTAGTGAATGAACTGAACTGGCTGGCTCAGCTCCATGGCATCATTTATATAGAAGTAAATGACTATTGTTATGTTAGTGGGGAACAGCTTATACATCAGAGGATCCATGGGTCACATGAATGACACCAAATTTAAGGGTTACTACAGTGAGACCATGCTGCAGATACTGTGATGGATACCTCTGCTCATTACAGGTTGAAAAACAGGCAACATGAAATTCATTAACCTCTATTACAATGTCTAGCAGGCTTTCTTGGGTAATTGCAGTGGCACATATGTAGTAGCCATAGCAGATAAGAGCACAGGCCCAACACAACTGACTTACCACTTTGGCTACTTTGTGAAGGTTGATTAGTGTATGTCCTGCTATCCTATTTTTTTTTTATGATATTAGTCTTTTGTTAAACACCACATTGGTCACATTTTACTACTTAACCTCATATCTGCCATTACATGTTATGACATCATATATGAGGGATCCTCCTGCACTATAAAATATTACCTACATAAATATAATTACATGAACATAAAAGTATAATTTTAGGTCAGAATTAGTTGAAAAAAGCACATTTACTTACAATTTTGCAGTCATACAATGTTGTAACTGTGTCATAAGCAAATGTTTTCTGCCTTTGCAATAGATGTTTAAAGGACATGTAAAATTATCATCTATGTTCAGATAATTGTAATTAGCCTTTCATGCTTGCTACTACTGTCTGGGCTTAATACTACTAGCAGAGTCCGTGACCCGATTGCATATATTTGAAGGTTTTTGGCAAATGTTATGCTGAAAAAACGATTTTTCTCCTGTCTTTATTTAATTTAACACTGTAAAAAAGAAATGTTATATGTTAAAAATAATGTTATATAGCACTAATTTGCACTAGAAAACAATTTCAAAGTAGCTTGCCCAGCTCTGACAGTAAGATCAGATCATATAAAAACAAAAAAGTAGTCCTTATTACACATAGAAAACTTTGCAACATGGTTATCCATACACCTCTTTAAGCATTTATGCAATACACGTTTATAAGTTATATTCTCATGTGTGTGTCGTTTAGAATATACCTTTTTTGTTTTTTTTAATTTCTCAACTTCAGTGCCCATCTATCTGACTTATGTATGAAATTTACTTCCCTCAGCGGACATCCATCCACAGCAGAGCTCATTGTTCTCTATGTAATAGGGGTTACAAGTGCCTGCTAAAGGCTTGCAGTAGGCAGAGAATAAACTATGATGCATGGCTGGTCATAAACTCTGTGCTGATGCAGGAATGATTGTTTGGATAGAAATAGACATGAGTTATAGGAGTTCTCTTAGTACCAGTCATCCAGGGTTAGACTGAACCAACCCTGATTAGATTGCTCTATGGTTCAAGATTGGAAACACAGGATCCGGGTATTTTTCTTAGCAAGCAATTGATACACTATCTACAGAAATAATAAAGATCCATTAGTTTGCAATATATGTTGTTTATAAATGAAAGACTTCTTATATAATTTCATTGTACATATTATTGCATGTAATTTATCAATCTGTTTTTTATCTGTTTATTCTTTAACTTTCTGTTTATGCATTCTTTTTGTTAATTATTTTCTTTCTGAAAACTGTCCTTAGAAATCGGTTTATTATAGCCATAACATCTCAAACAAGTAAGTCAGACGTGCTTAAATATATTACATAATACACAATCTGACCAACACAGGCCATCCTCACTAAAACACTGAGTATACAGTAAAAAGCAAAAAGGCACACTGAGCACAGTCATCCTGTCAGAGTAAATCGTGGGACATGGCCTCAACGCAGCACATTAGTTGCTCTTCAGGAAACATCCTGAGTGCACAAGTAGGCACATTCCCAAAGGTATCTCAGAAAGATCTTGAACTCATGCAGCACTTTTGCCACCCTACACTCAAAGATGAAATATGCTGGTTGTCTCCTAAAGAACATTTTTGAAATCATCTGTTCTCATGTTGGAATGACAACTTTGTCATTTCTGCTAAAAACAGACAAGCACTCTATGATTAAACTTTTTTAAATTATATGAGTATTTAACATTTATTTTGAATTTAAATATAACCTGGTATGTATCTCAACAAGGTTTCAATAGAAACCATAGGTGGTTGCTGTAATTATCCCTTTCTGAAATAATAAAGGGCAAAGGGAGAAGAGGACAATGAGAAACATTTTTTTCAATGTTGCTAATTGAGTTTGAGGTGCATTTTTGATAGATCCAATCATGTCATGTATATAAACCTTGACATTATAGGACAATCCAGTTCAATTTGATAAATCTTTAATGAACATGCCTCTATAATGCCTCTGAACAATAGAAATTGAATAGAAAGCACATTATGATAATATATCTTGAAAGTGGGACAAACTTTTCAGTGCTTTGGATACTTGAGGCAGATTATTTTCTCACTGAATTACAAGTGCAGTGCGGAATTCTACATTGCATGAGAAATAAGATAAATAAATTTTAAAACATCACTAGGTTTGGGCCAGAATGTCCACTTAAGTTTCAGATTTACAATGATCAATGATATTTAATATTTTTTCTTCACCAGATTGCATATTTTTATCAAGTTCTGCTGACAAAGACAGTATTTATGTTGACTTTTTTTAGAGGTCATTTAAAAAATTTTGTTGAATTAAAGTAGCAATAAAAATGGTATTGGAATTAATCCCAAGGTTAAATGGAAGGGGGTGACTGAAAGTTCTGAGCCCATCTTTGCCATGTTGGGAGAGGAGGGCAATGTGGATGCCCACTTTTGACAATAGTGAAACACAAAGTATGCCAAAATAAAAATGCATATAATAAAAGTATTCAATTGATTTCCATTTAATATAGTGCTTTTTCTCCCCTCTTTCTTATTTGCTCTGATTCTGGTTATTCACAACACTACCTTGTTTCTGATCTCCAAAACATGTTGTATAATGCAAAAGACAACTTCAGTGAACACAACTCACAGTTGTCAAATTATCTGAGATTTTTTAAAAGACAAAAACTCACCTACTCTTATCACCCATATGTGAAAAATATATCACCCTTATAAAACAGTCATTTTCCTCAACCAACAAATGTAGAAAATTAACTTGACGAGGAGCTAAAGCAGACTCTCCATGCCCATGATTAATTACTGCCAGCCCTGTTAAATCATCCCTTAAATACAACCTTTCCAGTAATGTGAAATTACTTAAAAGATCTGAACAAACTGCACACTATGCCTCGATCAAAGAAATTCAAGAAGACTTGAGTGCAGACAATGGTCTCTCCTCCACCAATGACATGATGTTTGAAGCATTTTAGCGCCAATCTTTTTCTGGTTTTCTTTTCAGTGTACGATAATCAAATTCAATCTACTCACACTGCAATGCATTCTGGGAGGGGGTTAACTCTAAGCCCCCTCAATTGTCACTGCTGGATGTTGGATCTTGTGCGGATTCATGCTGTTTTGATCTTGCAAGGACTCCAGCTAATCGCACAGATGGAGCTGCAGACTGTTTGATCACCGGAGAGCTTCGAAACCTGAAATTATCCCTCAAGGGCAGAGCGACACTGTCCCTTGAAACTGAGTGTACCGATTGCATTAATTTCTCATGCCCTTGTAAATCCAAAGGCCAAATTATTTCTGTTTCTTTTCTCCAGTTCACAGAACACAGAGGGCAATGTATTCTATCGACAAAAGAACAGCTCTAAACTGAAAAATTGATTCACATGTAAATTACAAAATAATTACTAAATTACTTAAATTACTAAACACCATATTCTTTACACAATAAATGACTGTCTATTGTGTTTTCACACGTATTTTATGTGTAAATGTTTTTTACTAATTTACCCTATAACTAAAACTAACCCTTTTGTTTTGTTTATGACAAAACACTTGCACTGCAAGATCCTTGCAGATACAAACACCTATGTACTTAAACCCATTCATTCATTCACTTTCTGCCGCTTGTCCCAAGCAGGGTCGCGGGGGGGAGGGGGGGAGGGGGGTGGGTGCTGGAGTCCAACCCAGCGCACACGGGGCGAGGACGGGGGACGCACCCTGAACAGGTCGGCAGCCCGTCACAGGGAGGAGCAAGACGGGGACGGCACCTTGCTCAAGGGTACCTCAGGGCAACCCATTGGAAAGGGGTTTGAACCCCCAAATCCTCCAGTCATGTGCCCAACGCCTTAACCACTAGGCCACCACTGCCCCTGCTACTTAAACCCAATAATAATATTTCTGAGTAAAGCACTCAAGCTGAAAAAACAGAACTGACCCTGGATCTGACCTCTTCGCCCAGCTGTGTATTACACATGAGGATTATTAAAAACTGTCAAGGTCTCAATTACCAAGACAACACGTTACTTAACATTCAGCTGCATAGATCTGAGAGCTTTACCTTGTTGACAAGGTGCTTGGAGTTATTTTGTTTCCCCGAAGAGCATTTTGAAATAAGAAAATCTATCAACTCAACAGAAATCAGTGGCCATGTCTTGAATCAATGTGTTTTCTGGGAAATGCACCTACATTACTATCATTGTTAAGCCACCACTGACTACAGAAGCTTGCACTCATTTTAAGAATTGTCTTCAAAGGAAATAAATGATATTTAAAAAATCCTATAGAATCTTATAATCTTATAGAACCCTTTTGCCAGCTATACTTTAAGAGTGTAATGTGCTATATACCATTAAGTGTATTATTTTCACACAAAAGATACTCATATATAGTGTAGCTTTATGAATATAGCATGGTCTAGGCATCCCTTTGAGCTACATGTGTGCTTTTCCTTTGACACTTAATTCTTTCTTGCCATCATGCACCACTGAACAAATATAAATCCATCTCTGTGATGAGTGACCTGTGGTGCAGTCTGACTCATGAGGCCGGTGCGTGTGTCTGCTCTAACCGAGATTTGCGAATGTCTCTCCAGAAGGGGCTCAGATGGAATCGGTTGCTAGGCTGAGGTTAATGCAATCAGTGACTAGCTCCTCTGCGCATCTGTCATGACAATTTTTCTTTTCTCCCAGAAAGGAATGACATGTGTAGAACAGCCAAAATTCATCATCAAGGAAGTTGTAAAAGAGCAATTATACAATTCTTCTTCAAGCTTCCAGGCATGCATTTACACTATACACCACAGGCTGCTTAAACAGACAGAGATTAACACTGGTCCTAGGCTAAATTTACTTTCTTAAAGAGAACCTGTATTCAGAATCCTGTGATCCAGGAATATTTTTGTCTGGAAAAGAGGTCCTGTTCAAAGGTTTGTAGACATCTAGTCATGCAAGAGTTTGTTTCGGCTTTTGTTTGAGTTACACCCTGTTCTGGGCAGGTAACAAAGGGATTAGGTCAAGTAATGATGCTGAACAATTAGTTCTGGGTCACAAACACCACTCCAATTTTACCCAATAGATGAAGCTTTAATAGGTGCCCCTAAAAAAAAAATACAATAAATTCACAAATTAGAAAATGGATTTGGATACTTTTGGACATGTAGTGTACTCCCTCTCATCATCTGGATGATTTGGAGAGCACTTGTCTGCATGTCAGTAAAGGGGACTGGTGCATTGTTTTTTGTAGTTTTTAATAAAATTTTCTGATGAAATGTTCAAACAAAACCTTCCTGTTGGAACCGAATCCTCTAATTCAATCTGTAAGCTGCACTTTAGCACCTCGTGCACGGCAGGGTTGAGTAATAGCTCATGCATATTTCCCGCTGTCTGCCGCAGGAGATTATTGGATTTTAAAGCTTATATGTTCTGACATGCATTATTTTTCTCCCAGTCGCTCATGGCGTGTTTTCCAGGAGCAAATTAAAGATGCACTCCAGCATCTTCTGCTTTCACAGTGAAACGACTTCAGGGAGCGCGAGGACTTCAAACACCAAGAACACGAACGAGCGGAGCGCGCGGCCACTGTCGCGTCAGAGCCCCAAATCCCGAAGGAAGCAACTTCTGTCATTAAAATCATGTTCACACGACTCGACTGGAGCGTTGAATGCCAAGAAGAAAATTGCTTTGAAGAAGAACATGGAAGAAATTGCTTATAATTACTATTATAATTGTTGTTGTTGTTATTAGTTAACATTATTACACCTGTACTGTCTGTTAAGCAAAACATCTACTTATCTATATCTACAGTCACAAACCCTGCTCTTGCACACAACTGGATGCCATGACTCCATAGTCAGAGATATTTTTTTCAATCTGAGTTCATAAATCGAGTCAGTCTTTCTCCAGAGATGCCCAAACATTTTGTCGGACTGAATGCACCTTACACCTTTTTAACACATTATTACTGTCGCTACTGCAAGCCTCAAATAAAATCCCATTCATTTCAATAACGATCGCACATCATCCCTTTATCAAGGCGAGAACGCGCTCTCTATGGAGCCTGGCACTCCAGCGGGTCGAACTGGGATTCCTCCCGGTTTGAAATGGCGAACAGCAGGAACACTCGCTAGTCTCGAGCTTTCAGAGCAGCTCTCCTTCTCAAACAGGTCTAATAAAGCCACACAAGCCTCACTCGAAACCACCAGAGGACGATCTGAATCACGTTTCAGCCAGGTTACAATCACGTGGAGTCAGACAACTAAATATGTGGCCGTGAAAAGCGCGATGACTGAGAGAAGACGTGCGGACGTGAACTTACTTGCTCCAACCAAGAACATGTCCGTGCCTAAGAGCAACAGCGCGACCGAGTTAAAGAGAAGCAGGAGGCGAGCCATGGTGGCACCGTTTCTGCCCGTCAATGTCAAATTATCCAAATCGCTTCAGGTCACCTCTTCATCTGTTCTTCAGTCCCATCTACAACACGTCGCCCACATCTGTCCGTGTACCATTCAAGCGCTGGAAGAAAGTTATTTCTCCAAAGAGGTCATGGACACGGAGGACGTCCAGACACGTCCATAGCACGCCGTCTAGTCTTGATTACTCCATCATCAATGAAACCAAGTCTGACTGGATCTGCAGGTGAAAAATCGTCCCCCGTTTTTGCCCTGTTGCAAGGTCTGGAGGCTGCCCTTCCACGTTTCGCCCACAATGGCCGTGTCGCGTTGTCTTCAGCCTGAGAGTTGTGCGTTTCTCTCACGTGTGCAGCTGGAGCCTGGCGTCCTCTTCAGCACCACGGACAGCGCCGCGTCGGGCTCAGCCTCACCGCGCGGCTGCCCGCAAGCGCCCAGCTTCCACGCACGGATGTGATCCGCTCTGAAGGCAGCACTCCGGTCTGTGCGCTTCATTCAGCGCGGTCTCTCTGCCTCCTGTGCTCAGCTTCCCAACACAGAGCTGAAACACGTGTTTTCAGTTCGCGATCAGGCACAGTTGGCTGAGATGAGCTGGACTCGCTGCTCGCTCCTGTCACTCCGCAGGCGATCTTGGCAACGACGCAGGAACCTCAGATACACATCAGTCCAGAGTGAAGAGCCGATGACCAAGGAGGAGGACTGTGACGACTAAATCTGACTAAATCTTTCAACGCGGCTCAAAGTTAATTCATTTATTATATTCATTCATTTTCTTCTCCATTTTTTCATTCTGTCCCAGGACATTTGTTGACATTTTACCCACATTACCACCACTATCACTGGAAAATGGTGCTTTATTTAAACGTGACAAATGGTGGCACGTTCATCAACTGTTAAATCATATTGGTGCCTTTGAGACTCAGCTGGGGTGAAGTAACACATAATGTTCATGTACAGCTCTTCATGTCAGTACATTCATTTTTAAGTGCAGAAGATCCATCATGGAATACCATTTCAATCAATACCCACGATCATGTGGACTCCAGCTGACCTCTTTTATGCACATCTTCTTAGAGATGCACATCTTCTTAGTGCTGGAAAAAAGCTTTAAATGCTATGGCTTATAAAAATCTTACAGAAAAGCCTGAAGATACTGATTTACTGTTGAGTGCCCATATAGTTAGAAAACCAGTTGTGTGATTCTTGTTAAAGGACAAAAAAAAATGTCCTTGACAGAAGGAGACAGAGCTTGTCTTTAGTATGATCTATGCACAAGTCCTCTGAGTTATAAATGAATCGATTTGGCCTATAGACTAGAGACTACTGTATGCCAAGATTTTCTGTCTCCAATCAGTTTCACAGAATGCAACACACGGACATTTCTGATGACAGCTTGTTGGTGCAGCAAGTCCTCTCATATCCTTTGGTCACACAGAGAAAGAGTGCTAAGCATGAAATAGCATGTGTGTGATTCAGCAATTTCTTGTCAAAGATAACATGCTTCATGAAAGTGCAACTGGCTGACACGTTTGAATCATACAAATGCCGCCTTTTAGACAAAGCGGTGATGATGTAAAACGCAGTGTTCATGTGCAGCTGTCTGGATCATATTCATTCATGGTCTTCTGCAAGTGCAGCAGACTTTACTCTTGAAATACCATTTCAATCAATAGTTGTGACATTAAGACTTTAGCTGACATCTGTTATAAACGTCTAAAGGTTTCAAGTACTTCACTGCAATCCTTTTTAGAGGTGCCAGTTCTTGGCCCAAATTAATGCCATGACAGGTGTTAAACTGCCAGAAAACACTGAGCAATTGTTGATTTATTGGGTGTCCATTTGTTAATAAACTCTGTACAATTCTTGAACAAAAATGTATCCATGAGGCAGACCTTCCTGTCTTTATTTTGATCCATGCACATCTTTGATCTATGCACGAGTCCTCTAAGTAATAACTGAATTGATTTGGCCCATAGATTAGAGATTACTGCATGCCAAGCTGTCTGGCTCCAACTGGTTTTCACAGAACCCAACACATGGACAACTTTGATGACAGCTTGTTGGTGCAAAAAGCCCTCTCATTCACTTTGGCTACCCAGAGAGAGGGTGCAAAGCATGAAATAGCAATGCAATGTGTATGGTTTAGCATTTTTGTAAAAGATACTTCAAACTGTTCAAACTGCCTCCATCTTTATGTAATGCAAATAGATTTGTCATTTAATCAGGTTGTTTTATATCTCTATGAACTTAAAACACTAGACCAACACCAGTCCTGTACATTCAAAGCACAAGGGGGAGAGGGGGATAACTGTATAGAAACTGTATTTACTGTATTTAGAAATACAGTAGAAATGATTGTAATTCTACTGTAAATATAACAGTTTTTTAAACAATACACACATTTGACAAGTTTCATTAAGAAAAGTGCATCTCTTTCTTGCTTAATTCTGTTTGTACTGTTCTTGCCATTTGTCTGTGATTTTTAAAGTTTAGTGGCAACTCAAAACACACGGCTCTTTGGTTCTTAAAAACAAAGACCCGAAAAGAAGCTGTTAGATCTTTAGAAGCACAGCTGAAGAGCAAAGCTTTGGAATCCAACAGGGCTGCTATAAAGAAGATGCTTAATTTTGTTTTTTTATGGTATATTTAAATTACAAGCACATACAATTATTGATTTAACTGCAACAAGCAACAGAATTATTTAAGAAAAAAATCAACTGCGGTCAATTTAAGGATGAGAGAAGACAGTTGTCAAGGTCAACAAAACATGAATATTTATGAAGTGAACACTTCTATAGACTGATGTTGGACACACAGACAACTGGCCATTGACAGTAATGAGGAGTGCCTTTTACCTTAACAGTCTGTTCTTGCAGGTTTGGAGGTACCCCTCTAAATAAACTTTAAAAACATTCTATAGTGCTGTAATCTTCATTAGAAACACACATAGATATAAATTTAGAAGATCATAGTTTTTGTTTTATCCTGCCTTTTTCTGGGGACAAAATGTTTTTAGTGTCAACCATGACTGCAGAATTGATTTGCTTCAGAGTACTGCTGCAGCAAACAGTTCTAACCAGTTAATCTGTTGCTAATCTATAATTAGGCAGTTGTATCTTAGAAGCTAAAACTTGTGGAGGTTTCTAACAAACCTTTTAGTTTTTTAGTTGATGTGCTAATCATCAGAATCACACAAAAAATCACTATGTATTTTAAGAGAAATTGCTTAAATTTCTTGTAAATCATATGCTCAATAATCCAATCCATAATCTGAAAGGAAAAGTGGGATTTTACCTCTTTTCTTAACTGAGATCTCAAGAGGTTGTACAATGCAACTAGAATATTTTTAGACCCCATTAAGTCTTAAAATAGATTCAGTAATTTTTTTTCTATACAATTTTAACAACATTCTAACAACAACAACATTCCAACAATGTCAAAACACAAAGTGGTGTTTAAAATGTTTTGTTAATTAATTTGAAATGAAAACTGTATTAAATATTTGCTTCCATCCTCTAACAACTCCCCATGCACTTTATCTTTAGCATTTGTAAAAGCCTTCTTTGCCCTGTGCCTCATCTCCTTCTTCTATCTACTTTCTGTCTACTTTCTGCATCCTTCAGACTATTCCACTTCTTCTATATACATCTCTTCCTCTGTATACACTCCTCAACTTCTGTGTTCCACCACCAGGTTTCCTTATCCTCCATCTTCTGTCCAAAGGCCACAGCAAGCACCTTTCTAGCAGTCTCCTTTACCACTTCTTAGTTGCCCAACAATCTGGTATTTCTTAACTACCCCTAGTGCCTGACTTAACTATTTGAGTTCCACCTTACCATCTTCCTTTTACAACTTCCATCATCATCCTGCACCATCCTACAGAGCACCATCCTATGCTGCACATACTCTGTCCCAATATTGAAGTCTCCATTTTACTTTGGACTGACCCTTCTCCTAACGCTATAATCTACTTTTGTGCATCTTCCTCCACTCTTAAACGTCAGCCTTTACAGCCGTGGCCTAGTGGTTAGGGAGTCGGCCCCAGGATCAGAAGACCATGGGTTTGAATCCCAGGCCAGTAGGTTGCCCTGAGGTCCCCTTGAGCAAGGTGTGTTCCCCGTCACTGCTCCCTGGGTGCTTTCAATAGCTGCCCCCTGCTGCATGTGTTTGTGTGTGGGTTAAATCCAGAGGTGAAATTTAATTGTGGTTCACTGTGTGTTGCGCCGTGTACTCACAATGACAAGAATGGTCGTTTTCACTTAACTTTCACTTACTCCTCCCTCTTCTTAAAACATGTATTCACTGCATCTATTTCCATCCTTTTAGCAAAATCCACTACCATCTAACCTTCTGCATTCCTCTCCTCTTCTTGACTTCATACTTATCACCGCTTCTGTTCCTTTCACCAACATCCCCAAAAGCCTCTCTTTCTCCTAATACACTCTGCATCACTTCACCAGAATTCTTCTTTGTCTTCCATCTCACAACCAGCAAGACATATGCAATAACAACCATTCTTTATCTCACCTTCACGTTTCAGCTTCATGCTCATCACTCTGTCTGACAGTCATTTCACCTCCAAAACATTCTTGACAAGCAATTCCTTCAGGAGACCACCAAAACCATTTCTCCTTTCATCCACACCAATTCATCCAAACAATTTGAATATGCCTTCAATACTCTCCCTCCTTCTAGCCGCTTGCACACATAAAATATCAGGCTTACATGGGGCAGTGGGTCCCTAGTGGTTAGGGAGTCGGCCCCAGGATCAGAAGGTCATGGGTCTGAATCCCAGGCCAGTAGGTTGTCCTGAGGTACCTTTGAGCAAGGCACCATCCCTGTCACTGCTCCCTGGGTGCTTTCAATAGCTGCCCCCTGCTGCACCTGTGTGTGGGTAAAATGGCGAGGTCTAAATTCGTTGTGGCTCACTGCGTGCTGTGCTGTGTTTCAGAATGACAAGAATAGTCACTTTCACTTTTACTTCTCTCTCTCATGTCAGTTGGCTCTCTTCTTTAACAGTGATATACAAGGTCATAATAATCTCCTATGCGCTTCATACAGGGGTCTAAATCTGGATATGAATGTTCTAACTCAATAGACTTACACATTACACATGCAAGAACACAGCAATGGGAGACATTACTGCTCAACAGTGGGTTCTAGCTGGTGACTCAGAAGAATAAACAGAATAGTGAAAAACCCTTTGCTGTCATTGATGTTTGAGTGTATGTATTATGTGGCAATAACACTGTAAAATAAACAAGCAGTAGAACGAGGCAGTGCAATGTGATCTGCTAAGATTTTGCCTTTCTCTTCACTTCTTGAAAGGTGCAATAAAAATGTCTGTCCACCAATGAGTTACTAGGCAGCCTGGGGCCTTTTGGTCTCTTTAAGCTGCAGACAAAATTTGTACTGGGTGAGGTGAGCTCTGGCTTAACTCACTCAGTTATGAATCTTCATAAAAATCAATTTTGTTTAAAAGAAAACTGTTTTCCTTTATATCTATACACATGGGAAAGAACAATGGTTTCAGTGTTCCTGAAGCCCCATTTTTTATTCCCATTACACATTCATCTTGAGTTCTCCATGGTGACGGCAGTGGGTGAGGGTTGTGTGTGCGCATGAGTGTGTAGGGGGATAGAAGGCCCTTCCCAGAAAGAAATGATTGTGAAAAGAATATTTTGGTCTTTCATCAGAGGAGTATAAGTGAATGAAGCATTGAGACCTTGCATCAAGCATTAAAGTTATGCTGCATATAGATAACAATGAGTTACCATGAGGACCACCTTAATTTTTTTATTTATTCAAGGTATTTTAGTAGTTATTACTAGTCTATTTGTGCAAGGATTATGAAAGCAGTATTATTTTTCTGAATGCAATGGGAAACAGGACTACTTTTACTTGTAGTGTTATTATAGATGCTGCCACACTGTCTGAATGTTTGGCTCTTCATACAGTTTCCAGTCAAATGAGTTTCCCTTTCTCTGAATAAAATCTCTGAGAACTCTGTTGAGCTCAGTGGTGAAAAGAAGTGAATTATTCAGTTACTCAAACTATTCATTATTCCATGGCTGAAGCTAAACAAGGCCAACATTTTCTGTCAGAAAAAAGCTGAATATTAAAGATCATTGCATCTCAGACAGCAGATTATTTTTTTCTAGCCTAAGGTCTGAAATAGAGTTCCAAGGGATAATAGGAGTGCATGTGTTTTTAAAAATGTATATAGGACATTGTTTAGTGTTTTCAAATGCCTTGTCTATGTGAACTCTTTTTTCTCTTGTTTTTTTTTTTATTGTACTGCAATTTCAACAATGCTTTGCATTACAAGTGAAAGTGACTATTCTTGTCATTGTGAAACACAGCACAGCACACGGTGAGCCACAATGAAATTCAGCCTCTGCATTTCACCCATACCCATTTTACTCATACACACCATGCAGTAAGGGGCAGCTATTTAAAGCCATTTAAAGGGGAGCAATGATGGGGACGGTACCTTGCTCAAGAGTACCACAGGGAAACCTACTGGTCTGGGATTTGAACCCACAATCTTCCGATGCTGGGGTCAGCTCCATAACCACTAGGCTATGTTACAATCTAAATTTCATTACAGGTTTCATTATTATCTGAGTTTCTGCTGGTAGCTCTGGTTTGCTCCCACAGTCCAAAAACTTGTGTGTCAGGTGAAATGGAAATGCTAAATTGCCTGTAGGTGTAGGTGTAGGATTGTTTGCATAAATATGTTTGCATGTGTGTCTGCCCTGAGCTCCAGTTCTTGGTTCAGAAGGCGCTTGAATTTTTGGAATTATTATTAAAGATATGGAAAGTCACTGGACCATAAACAAACAAAGTGAGTACTATAATAAGGTTTATATGAATGTAGAAATAGTACTGTAACAGTTTAACAGCAAAAAGAAAAAAATTCCTTTACATAGTTTTCCACTTTACAGATGGAATTGCTCAACCATGACATTGAAATTTTGTTTCACTGCTTTGAACTGCAGCTGCACGGCTATTTACAAACACAATTCAGGTAAATAGCTCAAACTGTTTCTATAAAAAGAGTACATGACTGAAAATTCTCTCAGTCTGTTCAAATCACATTCAGGTCTTTATTAAGGCTGTATAAATTTGTCAGTATAGTTGAGGTTTATGGCTTTCTGAAGTCTTCAGAAATAACTGGCTGTACGGGTTTAGCTTTGCAGAACATTGTAGAACCATAAAAGGCGATCTGGAAGTGGCTTGACCAAGCTTAGAGAAGTTTTGCATCATGGCCTACTGAGGGTATCTAATGAGGTCTAGTAATAGATCTTAACTAAAGAAGCAATCTTTTGACTCCAAAATGTATAATTTACTCAAAGCTACAGGTATTCCTTTAAGAACATAAGTGGATGACTAGTCAATCAATATAAGTCAATTATAATAATACCCATTAGGTAATTATAAGATGAGGAGTTTTGCAATGCACAAAATGGGACAGGGAGGCAGAAATTAAGTGAAAATTCACGGTTGCTTGCAGTACTACTACATCCTCATTTTAACTGGGAACTTTGGGGTAGATGGATTTCTCCAGCCACAAAAAGGAAGGGGTGTGGATCATCTTTTATGCTAAAAGCTCTGATTTCTCTGAAGGCAGATGCAGGGGTCATGATGGGCTGATTATGCCCTGACCTTTCTTACTGTATCAAAGCTCTCTCTAATGGTCAGTTAGTCAAGCTCACTCCCTGCAGGGGGTGTGTGTGTGTGTGTGTGTGTGGAGGGGGGTACTGCATGGAATACGAAACCCATTTAATGTAGCCGATTTTTAAAAAATCATTATTTTAATATTTAAGACAGTCATTGCCTTGGAGCTAAAGGAACATTGTAATCAGAAATACAGTGGACAGTTAGAGTTTTTAGCCTTTTTTATGCATTTATTCTGGGCTAAATGAATGGAAACATGCTGCAGAGTCTATCTGTAATCTACAGATTTTCTTTACACAGGAAACTGGGTGAGGAGTCCTTTCAATGTTTAAGAATAGTTCTTCCTGGTTTGACATGAACTTGAAACAGCTCAACATCTGTGGACTTATGTTATAATGCCCTCTGCTGGTAATATGTAGTGCTAATAAAATGTTAAAAGATCTATATAAAGTATCTGCTGATAAAGGTCCATTGTTTCATAATAAAATTATTTTGGTAATGTGTCTATAAAAATGATTTCCATCTGTTCTCAGCAATATATTATTCAAGAAGTCCACCAGCAGTTTGCAACCTCACTTGAAACAATGATCTGTGTTAGTTCTGTTGTTTATGATAGGTCAACCTTTAATAAAAACAAACTTAAAGAGTGCCATCTTTAAGAGATTTGACCCTTTAGACACTAGACTTATAATTCATTCTGAGCAACTGCTTAAGCTATGAGCAGAATTATCCAGATGTGAAGAAGTGAAATATCTGAAAATCTTCTAGAAAAAAAATATTTTCGAATTTTTTGCATTTGAGAGGTGGTGATACTAATCATACATCTGATATGTTTAATCTTAAACTCTCTCCTAAATTATTTTTATATAATATGGTTTTGAGTACATTTTTATGAGGTTAAGTGAGGTTAAGTTAAAAATATGTCTTATAGATATATGAGCACCTTATTGTTATAATGTGAATATCTATACTCATCAACAAGCCACTGCCATCACACAAAATAGATAAACTGATTGGTTCCACATTGGCAAAGGAGTCAGAAAAGGGTGCCTTCGACCTCAGCTCAACCTCAGCTCAATCGACAAGACATGCTTATGGAGAGAAAAACATTTTTGCCATAATGGTAAGGCTTTACCAAGACAAAGGCAAAAATGGATACCTCTCATTCTAAGCCCCTATCACTGGAACAGCTGATGTACAAGACAAAATGGATGGACACAGTTAGAGTTATCATGGACAAGCCATTTAGAAGTGTGAAGATAAAGGCATAATATTCTGAAAGGAAAAAACTATATATATATATACACACACACACACACACACACACACACACACACATATATATATATATATATATATATATATATATATATATATATATATATAGTTGCTAAGACTCCAACCAACTGAAAATGAGAATGGAAAGGTGGTACCACAAACAGGTCTTTTGGGTTTAAGGGGTTAAAACTAATTTGTAAAAACTCTTGTTTCTGCATCTGCATGCTTTTCTTCAGATGCTGAATAATGGAAACCTTGGACTAAATGCAATGAAATGCAAATGAAACAGTTTCTTGGACTTCTTCAGAGAAGTTTCTCCGTATTCTTAAATCAAAGCAATGGTCATTGTATATATTTCAAAGAAGATGCTTCCCTGTAATCACTTTAATTGGGTGAGTTTTAACAGATAAGCAATGTGTGAGGATGCATTAGAATAATTGGCTTGGGGAACATGCAGCATATATCAGCTCCATAATCACAAAGCAGGCCCTTGCTGTAAACTTACCGAGTACACTCATTCCCTCTTAATCTTATCCAGCAGAACATCAAGGAAAACACACACACACACACACACACACACACACACACTCATACCACACAGAAATAAACAATTACACTGACACACGCACACTAACTTCATGATGTATTTATCTGTGCTTCATTTAATTTGACTTTAGTCAGGAAACATTGCTTTCAGAGTGGTGGTCCCAAATGTTTGTTACTGACAGAAGTGGTTTAATGGCATCATTAAAACGTATGGCAGTGGATTGCACACAGGATAATAACACAGAACAACTAAACTTTAGCCCGGCTGGCGGAGGACTGCTTGATAAACACTGGAAACAACACGGTTGACTTTCAAGAATTTATTCAAAACTATATGAATAGGAACACTCTATTTTTTACGCACTTATCAGTGCTCAGATCTTCCCAGCATCGTTATGACTATCTACAGCAAACATATTCTTGGAAGCAATTTCTTAAGTGACCACCTCAAGTCAATTTCCCAGAACGTATAGTAAAGGTCTCCAAGGCTGCTTGGAATTCCAGGCCAGGCAGCCCTTATCACTGGCAAGCGAATGTGCTCTCTTGCAGTGGTATGAGAGGAATGCTTACTCATTGCTTCCTGTTTCATCTGAGCAGGAAACCTCAGGACTGGCTCTAGGGTGTTGGTGTCATTTTAGCTCACTTATCTACAAACATGTTTCAGCCTCATGGGGAAGAGCGAGAAGGGAGGGGCCCTGTAGGAGTGCCTTAAACACTAATTTGACCCTTCACTTCTTCCTGCCCTCACACAAACTCTGAGGCTGGACTAATTCTCTTCCATGATGTCTCCTCCAGCTATACACTAAATAATTAAGGTGCCATGAAAGCTTTACATAATATGAAGGTTCTTCATACTTCAGAAAGGGTATTTAGGCACCAAAAGTGGTTGCATCACTCAAATAATCCTTTAGGCATCATTCTTTTTAAGAGTGTAGTGAACGTATAAATGTACATTATTAATTATCTATATTCCAGCTAATGAAATTTTCCAACTAAAGAGAACTAAAAAAACTAAAAGAAACATTTTGGGTTTGGGAAAAGGTTGATCAATCAAAATCAAATAACAATTAAAAGCAAATGTTTTAGAAAAATATTTTCATTTTGCCGAAAGATCGTATTAAACAGTTCTTCTTTTACTTTCATTTTAAGCTTTTCTTGCAGCAGGTCTGTTTGCATTCATCTGAACCTGGTGTAAGTGCTCATTTTTATGGCTATTATTCTCTTTTTTGAAGACGGCTATTATTCTCTTTTTTTATTCATAAAATATTAATTAATAATAATTTACTTATTAGATCATTTATTTTATTTAAATTAAAAATACACATAGTAAAAAATTGCTGAAAATTAAATGTACAAAATCTCAGGTTTCAGTTAGAAAGAAGATAAAAAAAAAACACTTTGCTTAAGCATCACTTTCATTCATTGCACCTTCAAATATGTGTTGCTACATTTGCAGCACATGAAGGACAAAAAGCTAAATCTTTGACTGGTCATATAATCAGGTTATTAATGAGGGTACGTCAGTCATTTCCTGGGGTGTGATAATAACTGTGCTGGTTTCAAAGGTACAAACATCGGGGCAAGAATGCTAGTAAACTTGCCCAAAGTAGGTACCTGAATATGTTTGGTTAATCAAAACTGTATTTGATGAACAAAAAGAAAAGATGATTCTTCAGCCAGCTTAAGCAGGAACCAACAATTAGAAAGAAGGAGCACTCAGCCTACTATCTGAAGTAATGTGACATAAAATCATCTGATAAAAAACTTGCATTTGAGCGGAAACAACATGGGTTTAACGAAAAAAAACTAAAGTTATGCTTGTTTTGTGGCAGAGTAAGTGCTGCATCTTCTCTAATAATGTTTTCTGCCATAAACTGCTAAACATGCAATGTATTTGCTGGATATCTTTAAAAAAATAATCATCACCTACCAGATGCAACTGTAAGTCAGCATGAATTATATCCATCCAAAGCGGTCAGAAAATTTCCATAGGAAATCAAGGATGAATTTTAATCTAGTTGTGATATGGCCATTAAATCCATAAATGGGTCCAGAATTCCCCATTTTCATCACGTTCTGAGTTCATGTATCGTTACATTTGGCAAGCAGTTTTGGCCTCTACTACCCCACTTGTTCATTTGAGTTTCTTTCCATGTATTTGTCTCTGAGAGGGAACATGAAGCTTAAGGATGCATCTCATACTGGCCCTCGGTAGCAATGTAGAAGTCATTGAGTGTGTCCTGCAGGTATTCAAATGTGGGTCGCTCTTCTGATTTCTCTCTCCAACATGCCAGCATGAGTTCATACAACTCCTCAGGACAGTCTTCCGGACATGGCATCCTGTACATCTTGTCTAGGTTGCGGATCACCTCTGGATTCGTCATGCCTACAGCGAAAAACACGTGTGATTTAATTAAAGACAGAATTTAAAGGCTGAAATGGACCTGTATTCCATGTTATGGGTTACAGTAGGTATTTGCTGTCTTATAATAAAGATGCTGAAAGGGTTCTTTGTGTTATTGTGCTATTGAAGAACCACATTTGATTCCTCAGAAAAACCTGTTGATAGTCTTCCTTTATTCTTATTAAAAGTGTATAGCTGTATAATTAAAATGATTATAAATATCATCCAATGCTACGAAATAAAAAAAACAATAGGAACCCAAAGCTCCAGTCGTGAAATATATTATAAGTCAACATGTTTTAAGTACCAAAGATTTGGAAAAATATACTATATTAATTGACAATAAACAAAAATGCTGCAGGTTATTTAGAGCCATCGGTTCTATTGCTGCAGTGCTGTAAATACTATTTGTGGCATTTATATTTAATTTTAATTGTATTTTAAGGCAGGATTGACTAAACTAATCTGTCAGTTCTATTAACATCAAGCCTAGCTTATTACAAAAGGCTAACTATATTTCATGTTTTCCATGTATTTTTCAAGTTAAACCTTTATTCATTGTGTTTTTTTTTGTTTTGTTTGGTTTTTTTTAACCTTTTTTAAATATTTTGGGTTCTAATAATAATTTATAAATAAAATGTATTGTCATTATTTATGTTATTATAAATGATTATGTGCTCAGTTACCTGGATATGGAACTCTTCCATATGTCACTATTTCTGTGAGGAGAATACCAAAGGACCAGACATCTGACTTTATGCTGAATGTTCCAAAATTAATAGCTTCGGGGGCTGTCCATTTAATTGGAAACTTAGCACCTTATCAAAGGGAAAAGAGGAAGGGACATAATGTCAAAGAATGTACATTCGGGTTTGTTGTACAGTGTGTAAAAGATACATTTCACAGTTTAAATCATAAATCATTAAACAGATATAAAACAGACATAAAATATTTTCAAATGAAATTATTTGAGACAAGGCAGATAGTCTGCCAGAATGAATAATCTTACATTTCAAATGACATTAAAATACATTTTAAAATCAACATTGTGCTTCCTTGTCATTAGAGAAAGAGAAAATTATCAAAAATGAAAATGATCAAATATGATCAAAAATTGCATGAATCCATGAATATGTAAAAAGTATATGAACCTTTGCTTTCAGTATCAGGTGTGACTGAACTAAAACATCCCTGTTAATCAGTCCTGTATATCAGCTAGGAGGGATCTTAGCCTCCATAAGCTTCTTATGTTTGAATGAAAATGTTTTTTTTCTTTTTTTTAGCTCCAAACACCTCACATTTGTAAAAAAAAAGTTATATTTAGGTCTCATCCATCCACTAAAATGTTTTTCCAGCAGTCTTCCTGGTTGATTTGATCCTTTGCAAACTGGTGACAGAGCGCTGTTCTTTTCGGGGATCAATGTCTTTCTCATCGCAACCTTGGCATGCTTACCAGAGAGATGCTTTTAGTTGATGTTTTTAGAGGTTGTCCTGAGTTCCTCTGTGAACTTTAAGGACTAAAACACCCCTTGATCTTTGAACGATCTTTGTTTGTAAACCACTCTTGGGGAGGGAAGTATGCTCTCGAATTCCTTCTATTTGTACACAGTCTGTCTGACTGCGGGTTGTTGGATTCCAGATCCTTCTAGAGATGGTTTTGTACCCATTTCTAGCCTGATGAACAGTTTTTTTTCCTCATATCTCAGAGATCTCCTTTCTTCTCACCATGATACAAACCACATATTATTAAATCAGACTTTGTTGCATTTTTGTTTAAAAGAACAGGTCACCCCTGAATGCCACCCCGTTGATTGAAAACCCCTACCTGTAGTTTCACTTTCAAATTCACTGTTAAGTTTTTATATTTACTTTTTTGTGCTGGATCATTTTCCTCAATAAATGGCCAAGCATAATATAATATTAATATTTTTTGTTTTATATTATAATCAGGGTCTCTTTAACCACATTTATCTGTTTGAAAAAATTATATTTTTTTGTCATATTTTCACAGAAATATGGACATTTACGGCATGTAGCAGCCACTCTTATACAGAGCGACTTACATGTCCTAATTACAGGGACAGTCCCCCTGGAGCAACTCAGGGTTAAGGGTCTTGCTCAGGCACCCAGTGGTGGTAGCGCATGAGGTGGGATTCAAACCTGGGACCTCTTGTGCCATAGGTCCATAGGCAAGTACCCTACCACTGGACCACCACCACCCTACATACACCCTACATCCTACATTAGACATTTCAAGTGATCAAATACGTAGATATACGCATAAAGGTGAATTTCACAATCTATCATGAAATGACAAAACCTGGAAGACTTTGTGTGAAACAGTAACATATTTACATAACAGAAAAGCAACTATGAGGCAAAAACTTTTTGACGTGTAAAGAAACTTCTTTTCCAAGTAAATATGAACCATTGCTATCTGTGCATTCTTCATGAAAATTCCCCACATTGATCAGCAGGTGCTTACAAATGACCTTATAAACAAAAAATTCACAAAAAGTAGATGTGGGGTTTTACATGGCAGAAACAATATGCAATATGCGTATCAAAGCTTGTGCATCTCACACCAGTGGTGGAAAGAATAGTACCAAATAAGTGGTGGTCTTGACCAGTAGTATAATTAACATG
>CM029370.1:18248189-18285689 GCA_017165825.1 Hepsetus odoe | reverse complement strand
AGAAAACATAATAGGTTAATGGGATATACGTCTTTAAGACTGGTTGTCCTTTTGAAGTATCATCAAACTTTTAGGAGGTTAAGTGTCAGTACTAAAGATGAACTGTGAATAAGAAGCTGTGCTAGCTCTCATGCTAACATTAGCCTCAATTCAAATTTAACAGCCAATAGCTGCTTCTTCCATTTGCAAGCTGGCGAAATCTGAGAATTGTAATGGAATGTTTTTCATTTGTAGCGCTAATTAATTTTAGGACTGAAGGTGTTCACATCATTCATTCAGATCACTCACTCCCTCAACTTACTGTGACAACCACACTCTGATAAGTAAAAATAATCAATTTAGCTAATAAGTGAGCTAATTCATTCATATTTTTATGTGATCTGGTAATTAGTTCATTAGTTAACGACCGGTTAATGTAACAGTTAGATTGTCTTTCATGATTTTCCCAATATATACACAACTTTAGACACAGATTAATGTTGTTACTCTATTCAACATATAAAGTGAGATTTTATTCCAGTGTTCATAAAAGGCTGTTAGAAATGGGTATAGCCTGTCCTAATCATTATGACTAATTTACTGAGAGTATAACCTCTGCTTTCACATGCCAAATGGAAATAGAAAACACAAGTATAACACTGGACTCTAGTACTATCTGTAAAACATTATAACATGTACTGTGTTAAAATTAACTGGTTTTGCCTAAACCTTCAAATAGTACCCCTAGATCATTATTAGCAGTGCTAGCATGTTTTTCTTCGAAAGAACTATAATAGACAGTTGCAAATTTTATGATACAGATCATTACAGCCAAACCACGGCAGTTATGTTCATTCTGCTGGCCTTGGATAGTATTTAAAAATAAACTTCTTTTTCCAAGTTCCTCATTTTTGTCTCAAACAGTTATCATCTGAAGTAAAAGTGCTTCTGCTTGAGTGAAACCTGCTGGGTTATTGTTTTTAGTATTTCCCCTGATGATTTTATGTCATTGGTTAGACTGTTATTCTGGGGTGCTATTTTCAGATAGGCATTTGATTGTATTTCTGTTTGAAGTTGATAGCAATGACTTTGAAGCTCAAAAGAGATAAACAGTAAGAAGATTTCTAGAGAATGTTTATGTTCATTAAAACGTGCGTTCGTTGCTGGCACCCGTGCTCATTTATTATCAAAAAGAGTAGAGGATGTTTTTGGGGGGCAATTCCCTACTGCAGAAGAAATTATGTCTGAGCAGATGTTGATATATATGTATGGAGTTCCATATATCTTACCCATCCAGACCTCTCCAAACTGCCCAGCACCCAGTTTCTTCACCATCTTTAGCGTTTCCCTTGGGATCTCCCACTCATCCTTAGCCCAGGGTCTCTGAGGTGTAGCAGATTTACAGGGGCATCCCAGCCGCTGACACAGACCATCAGATGATCCTACAAACACAAAAAGTGTAAAAAACATAAATCAAAGGAACCTTTTGGTGATGCAAATTTCCACTTGTCATTAATGACCTTTTTCATATGTAAACCATATATTTCTTCATGTGGCTTTACAAACTGAATATTAATTTTATTATCAGAATTTCTCTTGTGTAATGGAAATGCTTTTGGGTGCCAAGATTCCACACAACATGCTATGCACTAACTGCATCAAAATCTAAGAAGTTCTTAGAAGTTTAAGGTAATAGGACAAGCAGAAACAGGAAGGTGGTCATAGAGGAAAATCAGTTTGATTTGTAGACACGTCTATAAAAAATATATATATCTTCCAGTCTAGGCTTGTTGCCATGTGCCGAGGCTAGTGCAAGCCCGCTTATCTAGTGGTTTACATGTACAGAGACAGGAAATAGACACCGCAGCTGAAATGAGGGCCCCTGGCTCAGAAGATGAGAAACCGATTCACTTAAAGCTCAAAATAGTTCTAAGAAAGGTCTGGGAGAAATGGTAAATAAAGGCAATTACAAATCAGGGCAGTCAACAGTTTTATTTCCTTAAAGAACCTTTCAATAGATGCTCAGGTGTGAAAAACCTTTCAAAAGTTAAACCTAATGTTATGCTTCTTAATGAATACAATCATGTTTAAATCAAACATTTGTTTTACTCACTCGAGTAGTACTGCACCAGTTCCTGCAGGGATGGGAAGGTCAGGGAGGGAGAAATATAGTAGCCCCCTTTGTCAAGAGCACGAATCTTATAGTGCTTGACCACATCACCTTGCTCTTGCGTGGAGTCTCTTATGGACAGGGAGAAAGCACCTGTATGGCAAGACCTCAGTCAGCAATCTACCATGTATTTTCAGCATCATGCACACACAGTGTTATGAGTCTTATAGTAAAATGGGCAAGGACGTTCTTCATTCATTTACCCAGATTTTCCAAATAAGACATCTCAGAGCTTCTTAGAGCTTCAGAACATTCACTAAAGCAGTAATAAATGACAAACAAGCTAAAAAGTGTCAATGTGAATGCATATGTTATTATTTTAAAAGGAGGATTTTTATAGAAACATCTGTCAGCTTCAAGAAATGGTTTGAATTATGGTATCTGCTCATCCAAGTTGTAATAGCAGTTGTCAACACTGATACAGTTTGTGACTGTTAATGGAGGAAGAGCAGCATCCCATTACTGACCTGGGGTTGTTTCACTCTCTCGCACTAGGAAGGCACCGACCCTGTTCCCTGGAGCCAGCAGAAGACGTTCCGTCTCTCTGCGACTCAACTCCTTGAAAAACCATCTAAAGCGCAAAAATAAATGGACTCGTCAAGTTTATTTCTTATATATGGTGATGAATGGACAAAAATAATGTACATAATAATACATTTAAACTAAGATACACACATACATATTGTACATGACTGAGCTGACAAGAAATCAGCAACTTACTTTTCCACCTCCAATGTGTGAGCTCGAGCCACATATGTACACGGTACGTATCCTTCATCTCCAGTGAGAAGAGATTTAGCCAACCACCAGTCACCATTTCTTATGTATAAACAAAGTCACAGTTAGTCAGTTCTGGAGTGTCTGTTAAAAGCTATGATCTCTTAGAGACAAAATGAAAAATTATGTTTTTGTAATCTCAGGTCAAAACTTCATAAAAGTAAAAAATAATATAACTTCAAAATATAAATGGAGCTAGCTCTCTCTAGTTCCACTCACTCCTGAATGATCTTGAGCTTCTCTCCCTTTTTAAACGGAAGGTCACTATCATTAGTTGGTGCAAAGTCATGTTGAGCGATGACAATATCTTCATCTAAAAAGAAATAAAAAATGATCTGTAAACATTCATCTTTCACTTCTTCCTGAATGTTTTGAAGACTCTGTTATCATGCAACATAGCAGTATACTGACATATCACACTGCACAGTGTGACTTTGGCAGCCAATCAACTCAATATTAGAAGTAACTTGTACACACTCCAGGCTAAAATGGACCTAGTAAGGATACAAAGACCGTAATGGAGCGCTTGTGACTTAGCAGCTGCCTGACATAACTATAAAGGGTCCTTTGAATTTGCTTGGTTTGTAGCTCCAAACATCATGATCAGCTGCAACAGTCCAAAATAACATTCACTTTTGCATAGAAAAAAAAAAATCATCAGCGGCATGTACATCTTAAAAAGACTTTGAAAGATATTACCATAGTCTGCGCCCTGCTGCCTGTACTGTCTTGGCTGAAAATAAATGAAAGAATAAAATTTTAAAATTCATGTGATTCAAGTGATAAATGAACAGAATACATGCAATGCAAGCAGAAACGTTCACAATTAATTTAACGGCTTGAAATATCAACAAGGAATACATACATGGGATTTGTTGGTAGCTGCTGAATTGTTATTTATATGTCCCTTTTCTTTATTTTTCTTCTGACCACTGCAAGTGCAGCCCATTCTTGAAAGAAAGGAGAGAAATAATAATTTCCACAATAAATTATACCGTTTGTTTTTTGTTTTTCAAAGAATAGATCAGTTAAAATGTTTTGGTCACTGATTTAGGGTTACCTGTGGTGTGTATAGTTGAGTATATTATACTAACAACTTTAAGGTAAAACAGCCTAAACATACCTGCTAGCCCACACCTGATCTTCAATTCCTAAGTGTCAGTCTCCACTGCTGTCAGCTCTCAGGTCTGTAGTCCATATAAGCATCAACTCTCTCATAATGAGGGCTGAACAAGGGCACAGGCTCCAATCAGACTAAAAACTTATGTCATTGATAACCATCAAACAAAACCCAGTCTAAAAGATGTGGAATGGATCAGGTGTTATATATATATATGGATGTTATATAAAGTAAATCTGTTTACATAGCCTATAACTTAGGCTGTAGGAGTAGAGGAAGTCAATAAAGTCTAATCAATTATTCCATTGAACTGCACAGTTTTTGCGTTTACCAAGAAGGATTTCGATGCATATTTGTCTGCAATGGAAAATGCAAATGCCGAATTAAAAACAAAGTGCAAAAATATATGGCTTTCAGACATGGTCTACAATGAGCGATTCAAATAGATGCAACAAAAGGGAAAAAGTTACATAATGTTAATCAATATTTAAAAAGCAGCTGAGAGAATGTTTCATAAAATTAATTCATTGTTTTACTATTTTAATACTTAACATTTTATTAATCATTTTAGAGTATTTGTAAAATTGGAAACCTAAGTTAAAATTAGCAGGGTGCTTTATAAGGGGAATTTTGTAACATCAGCAAATTTTTCTCTAATGAAAATCACTAAATATAATAACTAAAGCACTATAAGGAAATCTGTTTTTTTAAATGTTTTCAAAGATTTTGGAGATTCGACAATGTGTAATAAACCACATGTCTAATCACATTTGAGAAAGCCAAATATCTTCATTTCAAAATATCCATTCCTTAAAAATAATAATAATAATATTCATCCTCTTACTTACATCCTTCTGCAGTGTCAACTTGCTTTTGAGAAGAATCCAGTTTTTGTGTGTCTGTAGAGGAACTTTTTTATTTTCTCTCTCTCTCTCTCTCTCTCTCTCTCTCTCTCTCTCTCTCTCTCTCTCTCGCTCCCTCCCTCTCTTTTGCACCCTCTGAAAATATCACCGCTGGATTGATGCAGTGAGCCTCTCTCAAAAAAACAATCAATTTCTGCCCCCATAATAAATCGCTTGTTTGTTTCAATTCATGACAGCCTGAAACGTGGGAGCTTTGTTTCTCATCATCATGTCATATTCAGTTAATGAACCAACTGTGCACCCGACATTATTGACTGATAAATAGCAGAGGAAATTGCATTTGATTCTCTTTCATATTTACATATCACAGAGTTCAAATTAATCAGAAACAAATTCCTGTGCGCTGTTGCAATTTAAAAATACATTCAATTTTATGGCAAATCAAAAATTCCACAGCTTAAAGTAAATGCTTCTTGATCTCGGGTTAACCTTAACATAAAATGTTCTCCCNTCTCTCTCTCTCTCTCTCTCTCTCTCTCTCTCTCTCTCTTTCACTTAGAAGTTGCTGAGGCCCAGAGTGTGTCCAGTGAGACCACATTAGCTGAAACAGATAAATGCAGAGCATTTGTTGTGTTTATTTAGTTTGCCTATCCCCTCCCTTTCCTCTTCAGTCAAGTTCAATTCACAGATTCTGCCGTGTCTTCACACAGACTTTTGTTCATCGACTACTTTTCATACATGTATTTTGTTAGAGTTAACCCCTCACACATCTCTTGTTTTTTGTTTTTGTTTGTTTATCCTTTTCTCCAGCCATTACGAAGCATAATTAGCACAGTGAAATATATTAAGTCTATTAAAATCTACTCTGAAGTCGCTTTCTGACCAAGTGGTCATAAACAATAATTCTTTAATACATAAATAGTTCAAGTCTAAGGTGGGTGTTGAGAGACTTGTAGTGTTGAGAGACTTGTAGTGTTGAGAGACTTGTTGGAGTGTTGTTATGAGTAAGACCACTTCAACAGCTTCATGGCAGGATGTTGTTTACTAGGCCACAGAGATGAGCTTCCTGCTTTGACCGCTGTGGTTTTTCTTCAGTTACAGTAAATATACTGATATCCCTTTCAAATGGTCTGATGAATGTAATTCTAGTTTAGTTAATTGGAAACAAATACACATGCAATTTTTTCACACCTCTTAGTTACACTAGTGCTATATTTGTCATTATCTTAGCTGCATCAATAAACACACGTCTATGTATGTAACACATTTGAGTACAGTTTCTTTGTAATCCTGTAATAGGCCCCTTCAGGATAAATTTCACATAGGCAGCATCGGAAATTCGGAAATTCAGCTTCGGAAGAATTTAAGCCAAACTTATCTGTTCTGAAGACCAATAGAGGCAGGCTAAATAGATGTACAAAAAAAATAAAGACAACACTCCTTATAATTATCCTTTCACAATTCTTTTTTCTTTGAGAAAGTTCCTGCCAGCGATTGTAATACCCTTTAAGTTTATTTCATTTGGCCAAGTAAGCAAAGAGTGAGTGCTTAAAGAGTCAAAAACATCAATGTCATGTAACAAGCTACCCTCAAGCTAAAGTGTGTAAATGTCTGATGTGGCCTAGATGAAGCGTGTAAATTAAGCTCACAACCACAGGTTCAAACTATCTGTGTAAACGGAAAATACTCTCTTTGGTCTATTTTTAGTACACTGTTGGTGTGGTTCTACTTTTTCTTCTCCTTTGCACACTATGAAATGATTCTTATGGAGTTATAAAAAATGTCCCCAGCCTTCTTCTTACACAAGTGGGTGGTGACTATGGGTTGTTATAAATCACAGGATCATGCACATTCTGTCTGCACTTGGACAAAATACCACAAGAGGGTAGCAAAGCTTCCAAATCATGAGCAACAACAAGCCCTATTATTACTATGGACAGATAGATTGAAGTTCTTTGTGACTCTTCACTGACCTTGACTTTCTTCTACAGCCATTGTCACATTGCAGTTAATGTTGTTCATTTTTTTCCACGATGTGGATCAATTATTTTTATCCACAGCATGAATGGCATTAACCAGTTCATGAATGACAGATTAAAGGTGTTTTTTAAGTGAAATGCCATAAAAAACATATTTACATTGTCCATATGGGTACATATTATAATGAAACTGTCACACCTATCATTTTCGCACGTATGGTTTCTTGCTCACACATTTGAGGGGTTCCTTGAGTAACAAAAGGGAGGAAATAGGCATCGAACAATGAGCTTCTGATTAATGTCTTTATCCAAAACAAATGTCCTTGCATTTTCCTTCAAATCAGGAAGACATCTATCAGATTAATATGAAAACGTACATGCACCATATTATATCAAGTAGGAAGAATAAATCTTTCAGCACTGTAGGCTTGTTTCCTATGTGTTTTGTTTTCTTATGGGAATTGTTTTTTTTTTAGTTCATGTTCACACATAGCTGCAGCATGACTTTGTGGACTGGCTGCTGTGGGTTTTGGGTAGACCACCTGTGTTTGAGATGTTCAGCAAGAGGGGTCCCTCTGACAGCAACTTCTGCAGGTGTGTGATGGGAGCTTTGTTGAGGGTGTCCTGATTACGTGTCCATGTTCTCTCACCCTGCTTTTCCCAAGGTCTGCGGATACCGCATCCCCACAAGCCAGGTCCCCAGACACTGCATCCTGTTCACTAGTATAACCTGAATAGCTCTGGGAAAGAAAGAGGGGTGAGAGAAAGAGAAAAGAAGAGAAAGAATCTGCCCATATTGTCATCCATGTGCTAACACAGCAAAAATTGTCCTTCTGCCACTTTCCATTGTGTGTGTGTGTGTGTGTGTGTGTATGCAGGTGTGTGTGTGTGTGTGTGTGTGTGTGTGTGTGTGTGTGTGTGTGTGTGTGTGTGTGTGTGAGAGAGAGAGAGAGTATTCAAGTTTAACATCTGTAACACATATTTCAAAGTGTGCAGGCCAAGCTGGCAAATCGCAGCCCCAGTGCAAAACCACCTACCTTAGGACGTACTAACTTAATATGATCAACTTATATTGACTTTCTGAATGGGTCCATTGGTGTTTGTGAATGTTGTAATGTCATTGAAAGGCATAACCCCTCAAGGAACAATAAGGAAAGGCATGGTAAAAGTGAAGCAGAGCTTTCTCATCCCCATCACCTTCCCATACTCACGCACCTTGTGTAAACTGTGCCAGTCACCTTCCATCTAAGGACAAAGGGAGAGAAACCCCATTCACAACCATCCATGGTGCTTCCTTAATGGAAAAAGGGGGGTGAAGCTGCATAGTGTGAGACCATTTTCACTCTTCCTCTCACCGTGTGGGAAAACTCCTCTGACTGTCTCACACATCAAACCGGACAGGGGCTCGCTCATTCATTCTCCTTTCATTATGGAGACGATGGACGAATCAACTCAGCAATAAACCGGACAATGCATTTGAGAGCCAGTTGTTTAGTTGTGGCTGCTGGGAGAACCTCACACATTGCACTTCCTCTATGGATTTAGTCTTTGTTTAGAGGTGATGGCTTGAGAAGACATGGCCTTGGCAATGGGCCTATATCATAAAAAATGAAGTCAAGCCATGCCAGCTTTGATACCAGAATATACTGCATTACACAGCAAATGTCTCAGCAGTGCTGTTTTTTTTTAAATGGAACCAAAAAATGAAAATCATTTGTTTAAGAAGTGGAGAGAAATCCATGTAACAGCAGTTTTGTTGCTCAGTTAACTGTAAAGGGGAGTTCCACCAACTGCTCTGCAAAATTTCTGAATGCCTGAGGTGTGAATAAAGGCTTTTTGAGCACAGGAAATGATCTTTGATGTGAGATGATGCCTTGTAGAAGAACTCACTTGGTACAAATGTACAAAGATGGTTGAGGTAACCAGGGTTCACCATGCCTACAATGAGCAGTGACAATTCTAAAAATTCTAAATAATATACAATTGTGTTTTTTTTTGTGGTTGATTAGCTGAATTACACAATTTGAAATATTGTGACCTTTAACTGAGTTAAGTTTAGTCAGTGATATCAAACTCTTTTTAAACTGCTCCATTATTAGAACCACTGACAAGGGATGTGAGTAACACTAATCATATTACAGTGGCACCTGTGAAACGGTGGGATATGTTAGGTAGCAAGTGAATAGTCTTTTCTAAAAGGTTGCACTATATACAAGACTATATGTACAGTACTGTGCAAACATTTTAGGCAGGTGTGGAAAAAATGCTGTAAACAAAGAATGCTTTCAGAAATGGAAGTTTTCATCATTTATTTTCATCAGTCAACAAAATGCAGTGAATGAACAAAAGAGAAATCTAAATCAAATCAATATTTGGTGTGACCACCCTTTGCCTTCAAAACAGCATCAGTTCTTCTAGGTACACTTGCACACAGTTTTTGAAGGAACTCGGCTGGTAGGTTGTTCCAAACATTTTGGAGAACTAACCACAGATCTTCTGTGGATGTAGGCTTCCTCACATCCTTCTGTCTCTTCATGTAATCCAGACACACTGGATGATGTTGAGATCAGGGCTCTGTGGGGGCCAGAAGAACTGATGCTGGTTTGAACGCAAACAGTAGTAACACCAAATATTGATCTGATTTAGATTTTTCTTTTGTACGCTCACTTGGATTTTGTAAACTGATAAAAATAAACAATCATTATTTATATTTCTGAAAGAATTCTTTGGTTACAGCATTTTTTCACACCTGCCTAAAATGTTTGCACAGTACTGTATATATATAAGAACTACAACCATGGTATTGTGTTCTTCTGAGCAATGTTCTGCTGAGAAAGCTTGGGTTTGGTGCCCCAATTCCCCAGATCTCCATCCGATTAAACATCTTCAAATTTGATATATTCTACTATGAACCAGTTTTTCTTTTAAAGGATGTAGACAGACAGATCAAATGACAACTTTTGATGCAAGTGACATGTCACATCAAGTACAATAGCCACACATCATATTTATACTCCAATAAATGAGAAATCAGGATGACCATTTAAGAGTTCCTTAGTCCTTAAAGTGTATTTAAATAATATTAACGTGAATAATGGAAACACATTTCTATGGCGACCAATAATTCAAGCACAAAGCTTTGCTTTCATAAAGGATTTCTCTTCTACAGACGCCAATAAAATTAGGGCTAACTGATTATGTATTGTTTGTAAATGGCATAAAGTGGTACATCTAAAAAAGTTTTCATTGGAGACTATTTTGCCTTACAATAACCTCCACCCAATGTATCTCTCAGAATGTATCTCTCCACCCACCTATTTTGAACTATTTAATGCAAAAGACCAGCTTTAGATGGTTTAGATTTGTCAGACAATGGGTTCCTATCTCCACCAGACTCCCAAGATGCAGTAGAAAATAACATTTTAGATAAACTCACCCTGTAAAAATAATATACATCCCCTTTGAAGCTGGCAAGTAAAACTGAAGTTCACTTTTGCATAATTCAAACCCTTCTGAAGCTCAAAGCCTCCTGAAACTCCTGTCAACCTCAGAGCATTGCTTTGGGGCAGTGGTGGCCCAGCGATTTGGGCATTGGCCCCAGGATCAGAAGGTCATCATAAGGTCATAAGGTTCAAATCCCAGACCAGTAGTTTCCCTGAGGTACCCTTGAGCAAGGTACCGTCCCCATTACTGCTCCATGGGTGCTTTAAATAGCTGCCCCCTGCTGTACTTGTTTATGGGTTAAATGCAGAGGTGTAATTTTTTTCATCGTACTGTTTCACAATGACAAAATAGTCACTTTTTTCACTTTTTTTTACCTGGTATTTCTGTCCTCACAGGTACAGTAGTGTTAGGAAGCTTGTGAACCATGTAGAATTTTAATTTAAATTAAAGGACAATACGTGGTTTTATAAAAAGCCCAAAACGCCCCAAAATACTAATGAAATGCACTGCATGGCACTTGTATCTGACATCCACCTGTGCAATGCATTAAGGAACAGGAACTTCTAGCAGAAAGGGTCACATGTCTGTCCTCCCTATCAACAGGCTGGCACACTTGTTTGTTTGAAACATCTGGAGGCATGAGAGCGTGGGGCTGCAGGGGAGCAGCTCTATGCAGCTGGCTGCTGGCACCGCACTTGAAGGTAAACAGGGAAAATGGGGAAAGCCCCCTGTGTTATCCACAGGAACAGAGCTCCACGTCTCCCAGCGCTGAGGGTGGAAATAGCTCCTCGTCAGCAAAGCAGGTGCTTCCTCCTGCATTTCTTCTAATTTGTCTACTTTTCCAGACAGGTTTGGGCAACCATAGATAGCAGGATTCCAAACACTTCAAAGTTTAAAAACATTCAGTTTGGTCCAGTTCTCAGTTTTTTGGGGTTTCCCACTTCTGAGTTGTCAATGCACCATTATATTTCATTAAGATTAGAAATAGAACTTAGATTCATAAAGAATTAGTGTTATATAGAATATACTTATGGAAAGAAAAGTCTTTTAATTTCCAGGATTGTAGCTGCATGTAGCAACCAAGAGATTTAAGATTTAGATTGTTCCTGTTCTTGATAAATTCCCAGGGCTTGTTTAGTCATATCGTACTACTGATCTACTTATAGCCCTGTAGACCTCAGCTGACCATTTGCAAAATAATGAATGGCATGTCTCCCAACCAATCAAAGCCATTTGTAACGTAGCAGCTAGTTTATGGGAAGCCTAGTCACTTCCTATTCCTCTTATGCAACCAAAAGAATGAAGCAGAATGAAGTCCCTGCAAAAAAAAAATGGCCCTTTAATTCGATAGCTGAGCCAGTTCTCATTTTTCCATTGTGCCATATTATTTTAAAAAATAGTTTCTCCAACATTTTAAATCAAAGTGCTTTATGTTTTGCCTGACTCCTAACCTCTCCTGAAATGTATCTTCTACAAGGGGTAAAACTACATTAATGAAAAATTTCATACTTTTTTCCCTAATCTTTTCACCTATTGCTATCCTGTACTATCATTCATATTGGCTTCATATATTTAACTTAGCTACACCAGATGGCATCCTTTAGGCCCTCATGTTATTCAGCTTGCAGGTGCAAAAATTAATATGAATATGATAAGAAATGAGGGGTTGCTAAAGACCTTGGCATGGTACTGTACACACACACACACACACACACACACACACACACACACACACACAATAACATTATACCCACAAACCACAATTCTAGCCCTTATTGGTTGTGGCAGATGTGGGATCTCTCTCACTGACTGTCATAATGTGACCGCTGGCCACTCTCCCTCATGTTCATTTGTCCATTTGTCAACTATTTAAATTTCTTAGACTTTAGCCATGAAACTGTAAGAAATGTCAAACCAACAGAGATGCAAAACGGCAAGCTATCCTCATTTTTTTCTATTAGTACGGAAAATACATAACTTTTAATAATTCTAGTCAAAACAGATGTCAGCAACATTTAGAGGGTTTCTATAGGCATCCAATTCATTGCATTCTGCATTGAATATAATGTAATGCCCAATTTTTATTATCATTATTTTTAATGTTTCAACTACTGTGTGGTATTCACTACAATGGAAAATGTAATTACCACATTTAACATAATATATGGTATATTTTAAGTCAAGAGAAAAACTGCAAACAAAGTTGTTAAAAAATTATTTAAAAATTAAATATATAAAAATTAATTTTAAATGTGTTATCTTCAATTGCTTTACCAACTTGAGATATACACTTATTAATGGCTCAATTTAAGAAAAAGGAAATGCAGTATATGACAAATTTTATGCCAGTTATTCTATGCCAAGGGGACAATTCTTTCCTGCTACTATGATGCATTCCAGCCAGTGTGATCTATCTTGTTATCAGTAACTTTCTCTGCATGCACACTGTAGGCATTCTGTTGTGTAGGGAGGGGAATGGGCTGTGGTGTTATGTGAGTCACTCCAGTTCCTTCTCCAAATGTGGCACCCGGTCGATGGGAGTGACACCAATTATTTATGTCACATCCCCTCTGGAAGCCGTGGATGGAAACTCACAAAGAGAGGACTATCCATCAAGCTCGTCCAGTGGGGCTGCACACCTCTGACTCCAATGCAATGTAGGTAGGGAATGAAGTCTCCTAGGAGAGTTTCAAAAACCCAGTCACACACTTACCTTGTCAAAGGCAGATGTTAATTAAAACTTCCAAAAATATACATAAACATAGCCTCTATAAGTCTGCTCTTTTTGATGGATTTAAATGTCAATGTAAGAAAAAGGAGGAGATGTTATAATGATATAGATGCTGCCATATTTTAATGACTGGAACCTGGCTTATATCAGCTCAGTATAAACAAATCTCAAGTAGCTCATTTCAAATGAAGAAGAATTTGAATTTGGACCTTGACGGATGTAACAGATCCACATATGGTGCAATAAGTTGGATGAGAGAGCCTTCTATAAAATGCTCCACAGACTATCCATTATCGCAGTGGACTCTCAATGTCCTCATAGTGCTGGGTGCCCTGAGTAATTGCAGTTGTCAGGGTATTGGATCCTTGGGCTCTGCCCCTATTCAATGAACTGACCGGTCTGTTAAGGCAACCAAGTTAAGGAACAAAAACAAAAATGCTTGAGGTGTCGCAATGGCTGGGAATTGACTCTTAACTAGGGTGACTCTGGCTGATGGATGAGGTGGAGCAAATTATTAATAGTTCACTGATTTTCTTCTTCAATATTTTTAGGGAGCATTTTTTATTTTGTCATGAATGTCACACTATGATCTATTGAAGGTTTAGAAATAAAGCCTGTTTTCTAGAAATAATTACCCTTTATTTAAAACTTGCGCATGATTCAATCTCAAGAAAATCAGGGATAGTTTGATATGAATGAACATAAAACACAAGTCAGACTGCAAAGATCAATCAGTACAAAAAATATACAGAGCTGGAGCTCATGTGGAGGGATGTACAGTAAATGGCATTGACACTGTTGTCATTAAACACTACTGCAAATAGGTTCAAGATGAGGAAAGAAAAAAAGCGATAACTGTAGCCTGTCCAAACTTTAATTAAGATTCAGGCTTTCAGTGGAGCACTCATTATCCATATCATCAGTTCACATTTACCGACTGTGGTCCATCTGTTTATCTGCATAATTTGTAGGCCCCCTTAGTTTTGTGCGCTGTTTGTCAAGGCCCACACAGAACTATTAGGTTTACTTGGGTGGTCATTCATTCTAAGCACACCAGTGAGACATTGGTTTGTGTGTGTGTGTGTGTGTGTGTGTGTGTGTGTGTGTGTGTGTGTGTGTGTGTGTGTGTTTGTGTGAGTGTGGTTGTGTGTGTGTGCGTGTGTGTGTGTGTGTGTGTGTGTGTGTGTGTGTGTGTGTGTGTGTGTGTGTGTTATTTTTTTAACACTTACTATAAACATTATTTGACATAAGTAACATGATAGAAAACTTGCAGGTTTAAAATTAGTCCTACAATTATGAGGGTCTAATTATTGCGAAATAATAAAAAGTATGTGTCGAATTGTGCACCTGTATCACAGTCACTGTGTGTGTAAATGTGTATAGGAATCTCTGAATGTGCATTGAGATTTGTGAATGTGTACATCAATCTGCAAATGTGCCTGCAGAATCTCAGTGTATGAACCATAATCGTAAGTGTAAGAAAAAAATCTGTGTATTGAGATTCAGACAAACCTGTGAACACGTGCATTGATCTGTGAATGTGTAGTTCTAACTGTAAATGTGTACATGCATATTAATGGATGAAAAGCCTAATTATTTTTGCAACAACTGCTAAAAATACAGACAAGGCATCAGTTACTATTCACTCGGGGCTCTTAATTGGCTCTGATTTTATGCTTGCATGGGTAGATCAGGAAATGCATGTGGATATTTATCTGCGTGTCCCCTACCGATGCAAACACATCACTATTTAGGATAAACCAGTTAATTAAAATAAGCCTCTGCTAATAAAAGATGACTTTAGCTGTGATTGAAAAGTATCATATTTGAACAGTGGAATGTTTTCGGAGCCTTGGATTTTTGGCAAGAAATAAAAATATTTTCAGTCATGAATGGGTGGCAGTGGTCTAGTGCTTGGGTACTTGTCTACAAACCTATGGATCCCAGGTCCCAGGTTCGAATCCAACCACTAGCACTACCTCCACTGGGTTTCTGATCAACACCCTTAACCCAGAGTTGCTCCAGGGAGACAGTCCCTGTAATTAGGACATGGAAGTTGCTCTGGATAAGAGCATCTGCTCAATGCCGCAAATGTAAATATACATTCACAACCCTATGCACACATTAACAGACTTGTCTATAACCAACATGTACTATTTAACATTTACAGATCTGATTACATAGATTCCTGTTCACATTTACAGACTTCAGTACACATTCAAAGTTTCTGCATACACTCTGCCCTTTACAGCAAGGTTACTAAAGCTGCTAAACTTCTCAATGAAAATAGTAACAAATTTCCTCTTCCCTTTCTACTCCAGCTTTGTGTTTTTCAGGGATTTAATGACATTTTTATGGTTCCCCAGAGCCTTAAAATTATATTAATACCAAACATACCAAACACTGATGATTTAATTCAGGACAAACACATTTTTCCTATATCCATGGATATGATTGTTTATTGAGAGTAGTAGTAGTACATTCAAGTCACAGAAATGGTAGTCATCCAGTGCAGCACTGGTACAATACAATACAACATCCACCCATTTTTATTTACTTAATGTCACATGCAGGGTGCAAAAAATGTGGTTTTGTTCATTTATCAACATTGCCTTCTTTTCTTTATCTTTCTTTTTTATTGCAGTTAGTCAAGTGAAACGTGCAGTCTTCTTCAGGATAAGGTCATGGATGAAGTCAAAATACCTTGCACTGTTATATGTGGCAAAGCATCTAAGGCATACTTTCCTATAAATTAAAGGCTTCCATAGTGGGACTTGGTGGGTATTGTACATGCCTCTCAGTCTTTAAAGAAACAGAGTGGATTATTGTAGTATTGTAGCACTGCAAATTAGAGTACAACAAATTCCAACTTGTAACATCATACCAGCCTACAAATTGATTATCACATATTTACGAGTAAGCGTCCACAAAATGTTAAAGTAAATAACAGTAAATAATCTGTATGTTATACTGAGGAATCAATTTTCTCCTTGGTTGCTAATGGTTGCTATTGTCAAGATTTTTTTTGTTTTGCTGCTTTCAAAATGTTTTCTGAGAGGTAAAGTTAAAACCAACAGAATAAATGCAAATATATATTGCTAATAGCATGCTGCCTTTGCTTTCCATTAATCTGATGCTTCAACACACTGTAAAAAGATTTAGCACATTAAATTAATTTTGCTAAGTGGGGAGAAAGCCTCCCTTTTTTGCTACATGCTCACATCACAGTTGTGCGCCTTAAAGATTATATCACAGTAAAATCCCTTTAAATGTTACAACAGTATTCCTCCAAAGGATTCATTCATCATTTTTGCTGGTTGGATGTGAAAAGAATACATTCTTATTGCACAGTATTATTCTCCCATTGTCTAAGGCTCCAGTACAGTATGGTATATAAAGAATAATTTTAAAGTAGCTCAGTACAAAAATACTATATATCTGCAGTTATCTACTTGTGCTTATACAAGGAAATCATTTTTCCTTGTATTATTTTTTTTTCAAGTTTCAGTTTTTCCCTTTAACAACCTTAGTTGCGTTTTATAAAGTGCATAATACATAATACAGGCTTTTATATCTAAAACCTGTGCTCCCAAGCATTATTTCAAATTCATTTTTTTTTCAATGCTTTTCAGTTTGCAGGATTTTTAGCAGCTTTCTTAGGGGTGGCAACATGCCTGCCAAATTCTACAGACTCTGTGTCACTTTTTTCTTGTGCATATTTGCTGTCTTCCTCTGAGGTTATGTTGGGATACATGCAGTTCACTTTCATAGTCAAATGATCTGAACTTTTGTGACTTCTCATCTCTTCATCCAAAACCTCTTCTAAAGAACCTGGCTGAGATTCCACAGATGACTTAGACATTTGCCTTGTCAGACTGCCTTCACTGGATTCTTCTTCACAGTCAGTAGCTCTCATTACTCCATCTTGTTCTCCTCCATCCACATTCTCCTCATCTTCAGCAGCATCCTCTGCAATGTCTGATAATTTTGCATTAGCGTCAGTATTTGTCTTTTCTGTGAGGCTGTTTGCAGTTACAAATCGTTTGCTATCTATAGAATCACTGTCATCCTTGTCTTCAGCAGTATCATAGTTGCTGTGCACTTCTGTCTCTGAATCTTCAATATCGGCATCTGCTCCATCTTCAGAACCTGTGCACATTTTCTCTACAGCATCAAATGATACCATTGTTGTTTCATCAGTTTGGTCATCATTTTGCACTGACCATCCTTGAGGCTTGCAGGTGGGAATCTTTGTGTTTTTTCCTTCTTCATCTGTTTCCACATCTGGTTCTGTTTCATCCTCAGCTTCATCTCCTCCTTCAGCTGATTCACCAATGTTTACAAAATGGCTATTTAAAAAACCTTTCATTTCATCATTTTCGATTGTCTCAGGGTATCTTTTGTCTTGGCCATCACTCATCAACTCTGAGCTTTCTTCTGCTTGTATTTTATCTGTACACTCTTCTCTGCTTTCTTCACAACTCGTGTCTTCTTCAATGCTGTGTACAACAACATCACCCTCATTTTTAAGTGGTGCATCTTCATCATCATCTGCTCTTAATTCAGTTACTTCATCAAAACCATCAGTATTTTCAACACTAGAATTTACAGCAGGATCATGTGTTTTATCCTTACCTGCGACTCCAGCCTCTTCTGTCGCTTCTTCCTCACCTTCAGCAGTGTCACTTTCATCCATTTCCTTATCATCTGTTCCTTCTACTTCACCAGTTGTCTCCTCATTGTCTAAACTTTCTTCCTCAGCTGTCTCTCTGCAGTTTTCAGTTTCTGTTTTAGCTCTTTCTGTGTCTTCTATTGTTCCATCATCTGCTGTCTCTCCATCTTCTGCAGTTCCATCGTCAGCAATTTCTCCCTCTTCCCCTGTTTCACCATCAGCTGTCTCTCCATCTTCCACTGTTCCAGCATCAGCAATTTCCCCATCATTCCCTGTTTCACTGTCAGCTGTCTCTCCATGTTCTACTGTTTCATCATCAGCTGTCACTCCATCTTCTCCTGTTTCACCATCAGCTGTCTCACCACCAGCTGTTTCATTATCAGCTGTCTCTCCATCTTCTGCTGTTCCATCATCAGCTGTCTCTCCATCTTCCGCTGTTTCACCATCAGCTGTTTCTCCATCAGCTGTTTCTCCATCTTCTGCTTTTCCATCTTCAGCCATCTCTGCATCTTCTGCTGTTCCATCATCAGCTGTCTCTCCATCTGCTGTCTCTCCATCTTCTGCTTTTCCATGATCACCTGGCTCTCCATCTTCTCCTTTTCCATCATCAGTTGTCTCACCATCTTCTGCTGTTCCATCATCACCTGTCTCTCCATCTTCTGATTTTCCATCATCAGCTGCCTCTCCATCTTCTGCCGTTCCATCCTCAGGTCTCTCTTCATCTTCTGTTATTCCATCATCAGCTGTTTCTAAATCTTCTGCTGCTACAGCCTCAGCTGTATCTCCATCTTCTTCTGTTGCATCTTCAGCTGTCTCTCCATCTTCTGCTGTTCCATCATCTGCTGTCTCTCCATCTTCTGCTGTTCCATCATCACCTGTTTTGCTGTCCTCTGCTGTTCCATCATCAGCTGTCTGTCCATCTTCTGCTGTTCCATCATCAGTGGTTTCTACATCTTCTGCTGCTGCAGCCTCAACTGTCTCTTCATCTTCCTCTGTTCCATCATCAGCTGTCTCTCCATCTTCTGCTTTTCCATCATCAGCCATCTCTCCATCTTCTGCTGTTCCATCATCAGCTGTCTGTCCATCTTCTGCTGTTCCATCAGTCATGTCTCCATTTTCTGCTGTTTTAGCTTCATCTGTCTCTTCATTTTCTGACACCACACCATGGCCTGTTTTCTTGTTTGCTATTCCATCATCTGTGATTTCTCCATCTTCTTCTGTTCCATCATCAGCTGTCCCTCCATTTTCTTCTGTCCCTTTATCAGACGTCTTTTCATTTCCTGCACTGTCCACTTTAGCTACATATCCATCAGCTGTCTCTCCATCTTCTGTCGATTCTTCATCAACGTTTTCCCCATTTTGGCTTGTTTCATCATAAGCTGTTTCTCCTGCACTGTCCACATTACCCATTATTCCATCTATCTTTTCATTTTCTGATGTTTCCTCACTGGCTGTCTCATCACATTTATCTTCTACTGCTGCTGTCTCTTCATTCATACTTGTTTCATCAGCTTCTGCTTTTTCATCATTAGTTGTGTCTCCATCTTTCTCTGGTATTTCATCCTCAGTTGTACCCAAATCATCAGCTGTATGTGCCTCTTCTGCTGTTTTAGCTTCGTCTGTTATTTCATCTTCCACTGGATTGAACTCTTGCACAGACTCATCTCCTGTACTATTTCCATCTTTTGCTGTTTCACTAATTTTTTCCTCATGTGCTGCTCCATTCTCAAATGTTTCCTCGCCTGTTGTTTCTTCATTGCTGGTATCTTCCCCATCTGTTTCTCCTTTCTCTGCATCTGGAGAGTTGTCTTCTTCCCTTTTTTCCACTTTCAGAGATTCTTTTTCCTCTGCTGTTTTAGGTTCAGCATCCTCCTCTTCATCAACACTAGGGGTATCTACAGTTTCATCATCAGCTGTTTCTTTTTCTTCTGTTTCCCTGTCAGCATCATCTTCACCTAAATGTTCATCTGCTGATTCATGGTCAGTCTCTTCCCCCTGTCCAGCTGTACCATCTTCATGTCTCTTATTTTCTTCAGTGGTTCCCACTGTCTCGCTTTCCACAGACCCTTTACTCTCTTCTACTTTATTAACTTTTTCTTCATCCTCTGCAACTTCACCCTCAGTTGCCTCCTTTATATCTGTGCCCGTTGCTACACTCTCAGCAACTTCCTCTTCTACTACTGCATCAATCTTGACTGCCTTTACATTTTCAGTTTCAGTTACCTCACACTGCTCAACTGTTTCATCAGTATCCACTTCTCTTGCAGGCTCTTGCTCATTAGTCTTACTTTCAGAGGAAGTTTCCACCTCAGTTGCATGTTTTTTCTTTTCTGTTTCATATTTGGTTGACTCCCTAAAGCCTTCTTGATTTTCACTTTCAGTGTCCAAAACTTCCTTTTCCTTTGTAGCATCTGTGATTGGTTTTCCCATGGGCTCTTTGCTTTTTTCTTCTTGCACTTGCTGGTTTTCTAGATTTTTGTCCTTTTCAACCCCTTTAGCATTTTTTTCACCTTCATTTTCTGAACTTATTTTCTCACTTCCAGTCTCTTCTACATTACAGTTTGTGCTATTTGTGGGAGCTTCTCTTTTCAGCTGAAGAATTTTTCTCAAGTCAAATTCCATCATCACTGGAGCAGAATTACACAGCTCAACAGGTATCACAGGCCTTGATCCCATTTTCTTTTTCATGCATGTGTCACATGGGCAGTATTCGTCATCACTGCGCTGATCACTAAAATCAGTCCCTGTTGCTGTGTAATCATCATTACTTTTTGCTGCTGTATCTCTGGACTGTTTAAGCATTACTTTCAGCCGCCGCCTCCTTTGTTCTGTTTGCATAGTTGACTCACGTGACATGGCTTCTTTTGGCGGCTTAGGTTTTCCTGCACGACCCTTAATTTTTTTGAGTTCTCTGTTTATACTTGACTGTATCCTCCTATGGACTTCATCCCTTAATTCACATATCATGGCATCAAGCTGCTCATTGTCATCTAAGTTCCAGCGTACTTTGAATTCAGCCATTGCGTTAACGTAATGTGCCATAAACTGCTTTTCTAGTTTATTTAGAAGATTTAACACCCAGACAGGATCAGGATCTTGAGAAACTTTTTTTGTCAATGGAGCTCTCTGTACTGATGAAGGAGTACCCAAACTTGTGTCTTCTTGATGATCATCTCCAGCACTCTTGTTTGATGAATGAGATGTCTCAAATGGCTCTCTCTGGCTGTCATTACTAGTGATTGTATCATCTGAGTGTAGAACATTACTGTCTTTTATACTTTCTTCCACAACACCCTCTGCTTTATTCTCAGGGGTCCACTGGACTCGGCTTGCAATATCTGGTGTTGCTGAATCAGATTTAATTTCTACCACCTCTAAAAGCTCCTCTTCTCCTTTTTCATCAACCTCTTGTAACTTTGTCAGTGTTTCAAGGCCTTCGCCTTCCATATTGGATTGGGATTTCTGAGCATGAGCACTATCAGTTGCACTGCTCTTTGCAGAGCCAGTTGAGCCACTGCTTACATCTACCCCTGAGGAGGACTTAGCTTTCAGTTCATCATCTATAGATTGCTGATCGTTAGATTTACTTTTCTGTGTGACTGACTTCCTGTCACATGGGTCGCAAAGCCAAAGAGACTGGAGCATATTCATGAGGTCATTATATTTTTCAGCTTTACCATTTACATCACTAGGGTCAAAATCTATCAAGTGAAGATTTACCAGGCAATCTAAAAGTCCTCTTGCTGAGGTGCTGAGTTTTCGTCCATAAACAGTAGATACCTCTGGTAAACTATTGCATCTATCAAGTTTAGGACTCAGTAAAACTCTCATAACTTGGATAGATGAATGAAAGCTTTTTGAGACAACATCTTGTTCATGACCAGATTGGTTGTTCTCAGTAACTCCTTGGTCTTTGTCACTCATGTTTTCAACATTATCTTCTTTGTCTTCATTACTATTCATTTCTTCAGTGAGCAGCTGGTCTTCCTTTTCAATTTTTGGACCAACCACAGTTAGATCAACATCTCTTTCACTTTCGTCCCCTATTTCACTTTGTGTTGGCTCTTGTAAATGGTCCAAGGTTTCTAATGCTTCACAGTTTTCATGTAATTCATCTCCAACATCATATAAAGCACTGTCCAGTGGGATTTTATTCAACCATTCATTTACTACCTCAGTTGGAGAAGCATTTGGCAAGTTAGATGGACCTAACTCAGAGACATCATCATCTGCCTTTTGTTGTGAAGAGCTACTGCCTTTTCTGTTTCTGCATTTACTGCTTTTTTCACTTGTTTTATCACTGACATTCCTACCATAATCAGTTACATCCTGGGGTCCATTGCATGTCCTTTCAGACACATTTGTTCTGTCAGATACATTTCCTTCTGTGTTCAAATTGTTGGAATCTTCATTTAATGGTTCTGAGACGGACTGAGATAACACAGTATCATTATGGTCCCCAAGAAGAATTACAGGCTTTTTATATTTTTGGGGGGATTTTGATGGGCTGAGCCGATTCTCTGAGATTGCATAAACATCTGTTGACTTAGGTCTTCTCCTTTTTTTTTCCTTATCTTCTTCTGTCGGCCTGATGCTTGAGTCACTTTGACATTTTGACTGTTTATTTGCATTTTCACTTTTGGAATCATAACTGTTTTGCTCTTCCAAGTTACTTGAACTGGATACATCACTTTTTGGTTTGCTGGTGACTAATGGCGTTCTCTCTTCAGAGTGAGAAACATTGGTGGCCTTACTGGATGAGCGTACTTCGCTAGTTCTGGATTTCTTCTCTTTAATTTGGCTCTTAGAGTTGCCATGACTGCATTCAGATTTCCTGGATTTGTTTGAGACATTTGTCCCTGCTGACAGTGAACTTTTTGGTCTTTCATGTGGTGTTTGTATGCACTGTTGTTTTTCAGTTTCTTTATCTGAAGAGTCCTTTTTTGATTTCAAGTGTCGATTAGAGGTTGTTGATGTCACTGACACACTTTCCTCTTCAATATTATCAGCATCATATTCCTCTACAATCCCAATTGAAACTGAAGCACTTGCTGGAGTTAAATCTCTTTCAGAGCTGCTGCCAAGTGAACTAATTTTAGACTTTGCAGATTTCTCAGACAATGCACTGGCAGATCTTTCTTCATTATCAGTATTATCTGTAGGTGTTTTCTTCTTCAGGTCCTCACAAATACATTTAACAGAGTCTGATGCCATTGAGTGGTCTGATAAAGCACTGTTTACTCTCTTACCTCCCACTGCTTCATTTTTACTTGCATGACCTTCACTGTTACTGCCATTGTCTTTCTCTTTTTTAGCTGTGGACTTCTTTGATTTTGTGGAAACATTTGACATAGCTGAAACTTGACTTTTAGCTCGGTTTAACTCTTCTTCCATGTGAACACTACTCTTAGCCTGAATGCTCGATGATACAGTTTCTTTAGACTTTGCAGAAGAGTTAGATTTGACAGATGTATAACTTTTTGATCTTCCCATATGGTGCTTACATTCTGAAATAGTGCTGGCTTCAGAAATGTTTGACTGAATCAGTGGGACACTAGTGCTCTTCTCATCATTGTGCTCTTTCTGTAGACGATTACCAACTGTCCTCTCTGAATTTTGTGATTTCTTGGATTTTACAGATGCATTTGAAAGGGCACTATCAGATCTCTCATTTAAATCTTTATATTCAGTAGTCTGATCAATAGATGTTGGGCTTGGTGCTCCTACTTCTGTCTTCATAGCGTCAGCATCTTCAGATTTAGCTTTTGCAGAACTGTTTGAGTGGCTAGACTTTTCATTTTTGGCACAGGTGCTAGATCCAACAGAAGTAATACTTGGAGCTCTTTCCTTCCCTTGCTCTTCCTCTAATTCTCCTTTTTCAAATTGAACTTCTGACAGTTTAGATTTCTTTGATGTCGCTGAACTGTTTGATGCAGCAGACATTGCACTTGAAGATCTCAGTGCTATTTCTTTATCTTTTACTTTAATGCTCATGTTAGAACCTCTGGACTTCTTAGATCTTGTAGAGGTATTTGATTTGGTTGACAATACACTTGGAGTTCTCACTGTAGTCTGATCTTCCACATCTGCAGAATCATCAGGCACAGTTTTTGAGCATTCTGACTTTTTAGATCTTGTAGATAAGTTTGACTTGGGTGATGCAGCATTTGAAGCTTTTGTGCTATTTTCTCCATCCTCAGGATCTTCATGTCCAGTCTCTGAACAATCTGAGGTTTTAGAGCTTGGACAAGCATTGTCTCTTGCTGACAAAGAACAAGGAGATACTGAATCTACAAATCTATTATCATTTCCTTCCTCATCTGTGGTTTCAGCTTTTTTAAGTGCTTCTCCTGAATCTTCTGATATCTTAGATCTTGTAGAGATACAAGATTTAGCTGATGGTGTGCTTGCCACACTTTCCTCTTTATCATTATCTACCTCTGGAGGCTTAAAAGCAACGGTGTCTAAAGCCTTTGATTTCTGAGATGTAGTTGAAACAATGGATTTACAAGACATGGCACTCAATGCCCTTTCTTCTTCATCCCCATGACCAATTTCTTGTCTGGGAGTCTCTGAAGCTTTAGAGGATGTGGACCTTGCAGATGCATTGGTTTTCACTGACATTGCACTCAGTGATCGTTCATCAGTTTTAAATGTTTCTGGATCGACATTGTCACACTGAGCATCAAAAACTGTTGAATTCTTAGATTTAATAGAGGTATCGGACAAAGCACTTGGTGATCTTGTCCCTTGGTCTTCATCTATTTGGCCAGGTTTTTCTTTAGCAGGCTCTGATACTTTTGATTTGTTCGATTTCCCAGAAACATCAGATTTTGTTGATTTATTAGATTTTGTTGACAAAGGACTCACACCTCTGTCCACATTCTCTTTATTACTTCTAGGGGTTTTGTTTGATGAATTAGTTGATTTTTTAGACATAGTATTTGAATCTTTCTGTTGAACACAAAGATTTTCATCAGTTGCAACAATAGAAATGTTTGACTTTCCAGAAATGTTAGAGTTCATAGACATTGCACTTATTGCACGTTGCTCTGTATGATCCTCTGCATCTTCAGGTTCATCATGTACATGTGAGACATTAGATTTTTCAGAAACATTGGATTTTGATGTCATAGCACTGGCAGATCTTTCCCCTGCATTTTTACATTTCTTCTTTATTGTTTGTGAAACATTAGATTTTGTAGACCTTTCAGAAATGTTAGATTCAACTGACAGTGCACTGGGGGCTCTATCATTTGTTTGGCTCTGTAACCCTACGAGTTCTTCCTTTTTTGACATTTTTGATTTTGTAGATGCATCAGATATAGAGGACATTGCACTTTTAGACCGTTCTTCATTCTCAGTTATATCATTCACATATTCTGATATTTTTGACCTATTTGTTTTTGTAGAAGTATTTGATTTTATAGACATCGCACTAGAAGCACGTTCCTCAGTTTTGTTCTCAAAGCCTGCTGATTCATCTGCTGCAGATTTAGGTCTGTCAGAGGCATGGGATGTACATGACATAACACTTGGAACTCTTTCTTGCAGTGTTTCTGTTTTTTCTTCACTATCTTCACACTTTGAGACTGCCTTTTTGTGTTTCTCCGATCTTGAAGAAGTAGCAGATTTAGCAGACATAGCACTTGAGGCTCTTTTCTCTGACTCTTCCTTCCTTTCATCTGTTTCTACAGGAAATGAAACACTTGATTTATTTGACCTGACAGAAGAATTTGACTTGACAGACCTTGCACTTGGGGCTCGTTCATCAAATACCTCTCCTCCTGCCTCATTAATTTCTGAGTCCAACTCTGAAAGAATATTAGGTGTGTTAGGTCCTACAGGGGTAAATGAAATCACATTTTCAGCTTTGTTTTCTAAATTATCTGCAGTAGATTTTTTTGAAATTTTGGAATGATTTGATTTCATAGAGGTATTTGATTTAGCAGACATGGCACTTGAAACACGGTCATCCAACTCTACATCGCTTGCTTCCACATTCTCTGCTGCTGTTTCTTGTGGTGTCTTTGATTTCTTAGATTTAGTTGATGCATTAGACTTGGTTGATTTAGCACTAGTTGCTCTCTCCAATGACTCCGGTGATTCTTTAGGTTCTAGGGAAGTCCTGCCAGAAATATTTGATTTCTTTGATCGTGCAGACTGGGCAGACATCGTGCTAGGAGATCTGTCTTGTAATACGTCATTGCCTTCTTTCAACTCAGAGTAATCTCTTGATAAATTAGATCTTTCAGATGCTGTTGACATTGCACTTGGAACTCTCTCTTCTATTTGGTTGTCCACTTCAACATATTCATCAGCTGCCATTTGTGAAATGTTTGACTGTCTTGATCTTGTAGAAGCATTAGACATGGCACTTTGGACTCTTTCCTCTAAATGTTGTTCAGCTTCTTTTGTTTCTCTAGCTGCTACCTCTGAAAGTTTGGGCTGCCTTGATCTTGTTGAGATATTTGATTTAGATGACATGGCACTTTCTGTTCTCTTCTCAAGATTTTCTTTGACATCAGTGCGTTCCTGTTCAGTTACAACCTTAACTTTGGATTTACCTGATTTTCCAGAGGCATTGGATTTGGAGGACATGGCACTTGACGATCTTTCCTTTTGATCTGTCTCCACAGGTTGTGCAACTATGTCTGCAACATAATTTTTGTCTGCAACTATGTCTTGGATATCACTTTCATGTATGATATTCTTCTCTTGTTGAAATATTGCTTCGTTTTCTACAGCCTCATCCACCTTTTTTGATTTTGAATATTTACAATGTCTGGAACTTGATTTCACTGAGCAATCTGAAGCTTTACTTGGTCGTTTGGGTGATAATTGCTGTTTTTGAAATACAGGTAGTTTGCAGGATGTGGTAGACTGTGGGACTGGAGTAGCATCTCTGTTTATTTCATCATCCTCTTGATTGCTGCTATTCTGTGTTTCTCCTGAATTTATAAGGGAGTGCTCAGTTTCTCCATCCTGATCATTTTTTATGGATGCTATAACGTCTGAGGAATTGTTCTCAACAGGTACAAGTCTCTCTTCTTCCTGGGAGATATGAGTTATTTGGACACTCACAAAATCTTTTTGAAAGGTTTCATTCTCATCATTATCAAATATTTGACTATTTTCACCTTTTTCAGCATTCTCTACATTGCAAGCCTTCACTGCAGACACTGAACATACTTCACTCCGATTGCAGCAACGACTGATGGTACAGTATTCAACCTTGGTATCACCGTCCTCTCCAACAGTCTGCTGGAAGCAAGTAGCTTTTTCTACTACCTGCTCTGTATATTCCTCACTGGACATTGTATGCATGCTGTCAACTGAAGTCTTTTTACAAACTAGTTTGTGTGAGGATGCGCTTGAACTGGATGATCTGATGTGTCTGACAGAACCAAAATCATACTCTTGGCAATAGGTACAACAGTGTTGACAGTGAGGCTCTTCCAAATGCTTCTGGTGATGTTTGGCAGTGTCAGCATCCCCAGCAGAAAGAGACTCTACCTCTGAGCAACTCTCACTGTTGCTGTGTTGAAGGGAGTAAGCATCATTGTGTCCCATGAAGGATTCATTCAATGTGCCTGATGACTTCTTAATCTCTGTGGACCAGTGCAATGTCTCATCATTTGATAGTCGAAAACGCACTTTCATCTCCATTGACAAGCTGCCATCCTTATTAACAAGAACCCGCTTTTCAATGTCATCATCCATCATATTTTCTCTTGCTTGAAAATAAGGACCTGTATGAATTGGTGGAACCGAATTATGACCGTGTGGAATGGATTTTTCCGATGACATGGTGAGCCGTGCTGACTTGTCGGTTGAATGTGCTCTTGGATGAATGACGCTTTTCTTGGTATCAAGTCCAAAATTCACTGTAAATATGACAAATATGAAAATAAATGTAAGAATGAGTACATTATGTAATTTCTTTTGTGATTTTATAGCTATAGGAACTATGGAAGATTAAGAAATATTCTAGCCATTCTTAATAGCTATTATCACACAGTATCACACATTTGTTATTGTAAATAATATTACTAGTCATTACACATCAAATTAATTCTATATTAATTCTATATGGCCTATATACCATTTTTACATCCTCGTTCATCATTGTAGGCATTGGAGCGTGACTTTAAGAGAAGCTTTGGAAGTTTATCATCTGAATTTTTCCGAAAGCTGTCCAAAAACATTGGGTGGAATGGTTCACGGCCAACACACACCAAGATACTGGGGCACTGTAAGAGACTCTGAACGCTGTCAATCTGAAACAGAGCACAGAACTTTGGATATTACAAACTACTGTACTTGGAAATAGAGAGAAAGTTCAACTTTACAGAGGATGTACAATGTACTGGATTAAAGCCATACAAATCAAAAGGTTAACGGTATCAGGAAGAGCAAACATCTGTGTTATTAATTTTCGCACACTGACTGTTGATCCTTTAAACAGAATACTAATATCATTATATATTATATATATATTTATATATATATATATATATATATATATATATATATATATATATATAATATAGAATACTGACATATTTTTATCAACATACTAATATATAGCATTAAATGTATTTGGATTTGATTAACGGACCAGATAACATAAGTGCTAAAATATTATTCAAAGTAAACAGAGTTGCAAAAAGTACAGTCAAAATGAGAGTGCTGATGAGAGAACTAGGACTGGATCAGAGCAGAACAAAGGAAACAAGGGCTACCTGGCATGAGGGTCACCACTAAAAACACCTAAAATAGGGACACGAGCATCATCTGAGCCATCCCTTCAAAGGAATTCTCTAATGACATTGGCCTCTTGCAACAGGACAATATGCGTTAGCACACTTCAAAAATGCTTAAAAATGTGTAGAACAGGTATTGATTTGACCGCCAAATTCCCCAGTCAAAACATTCACCAATTAGCCATGACATTAAAACCACCTGCCTAATAATGCACATCTGCTTGGAGAAGACTTCTGAAGACTTGCTCTATACCTAAGCAACTGACACTAAGGTATTACCATTACTTTTGATCAGACTAGTTTATCTACCAAATCTCACAGATGCTCAGTCTGACTGAGGTCTGCAAAATTTGAAGAGAGAAGTCAACACCTTAGATTGTTTGTTACCATCCACTAACCATTCCTGAACATTTTTTTGCAGTGTGCATTATCCTGCTGAAATAAGACATTTCCACTTGGAAATACAGTTGCCATGAATGTACACTATGATCTGGTCTGGAGTTAAGCAGCCTGATACACAGCAAGCTGCGATGCACTTTTACACCTTTTTGTAGTAACCGCCATTAACTGTTTCAGCAAACAATTCTTTAATAGTTTTGTGGGATTGAACCAGATGGGCTACTAGCAATGAGCCTTGTGACAACCATGACTTTTTTTGCCAATTTACTGATTGTCTTTGAGCTACATTTGGTATGAATTTAATTTGGGATACTAAGAACACCCAACAATAAATCTGCTGTTTGTTAAAGATGCTCACATTCAGTTTTCTGGTTATTTTAGGCCCTTATTGTTTAGATCTTTACAGTTGTCCATTTTTCTTGCGTTAAACAAATCAGCTTCAAAAACTGTTCCCTTGCTGATTTATATATTTTACTCACTGACAGTGCAATTGTAACAAGATGTTATGTTTATCATCTGTCAGTGCTGTAGGTCAGTTGTAGTCTCTGTTAGACCCTATAAGTCCATCCATCCACAGGTCCAAGTAAGTTTGTTAAATATATTTATATATATATATATATATATATATATATGTGTGTGTGTGTGTGTGTTTTCTCCTTTAATGATTTATATTTTAAAATAATGAAATTAAACTTTAAAGGACCAAGGACATTGTCCTTGCAATTCATTACATTACATTACCTTATAGTAGTAACATCAAAAATGGCTTCTCACTCTTTAACACAGTGCCTACCTCATCCCAAATGTGCTTTCATTGCAGTTCTTTAAAACATTTCATTTTTCTGGGAGTTTCACAATTATTAATGGGAACTGTTAAAGTCACAATTCTGAGCATCTCAAGCTGCATTTTCAAGCCATTGACCTGTTTTTGTTGGTTCAAAATAGCTCTGAATTGAGTAAGATGAATAGTCATTCCTAGGGTGCTGGAACAACCCTACAATGTAAATATACCAGTGAATGAATATCCTGATTGCTTCTTACTACAATATAAGATGTCAAGCGACTGTAGGGTGGATGAAACAGCAGATAAAACAAACTGAAATGGCATCTGAAATGATGCTGTAGAAATATAACGTAAGAGTAAAGTTTGAATGAACTGATTAAAATTTATGAAAATTCCCTCAGGCTGAAATGTGATGTTTTTCTTATAGTTATATATTATGTTATTAAAGAGAAAGACATTTCTCTGTAAAACAAAAGCCTTGTTTGCAATTTATGGAACTCCAAATATCCTAACCATATGAGTAACACTGCAAATCCTTTATAGTAATCTGTTGATCAGGAAGGTAAAAAAAAAAAGAAAATGTAGTCATGCAGCATGCATACGTATCATATAATAAATCACTACATAAACCTAGTTATGCAAGTAACAATAAAAGCCACATTGTTGAGCAACAGGGTACTGACAACACACAATATCTCGGACACCACATGTTTTGCTGACTGTTCCACTTGATTCTGTTATATCTCTTGTTCTCTTAGAAGTTCAACTTTTTAACTGCTGACAACAAAGTCTTAGCTTTAGCCCTTGTAGGAGGTGCTGCAGTAATGTCCTTGTGGCATTCCCAGTGGCATCTCTGTATCAGTCACGTCCCCATGGAGGGGTGTGTGCTGCCTTACAGCATGTTTTATCTGGGAAGTACATGACTGTGGCAGAGTTAAAAGGATGTGCCAGATCCAGACCCCACAGAGGACCAGAGGACAGCATTGCAAAGCAAAACCAACACGGCCTGTTCAGTTCTGGAAAAGTCTGGATCAGTTCCAGACAAGCTTTAAACCAAGAAACCTTTTCGTATTTAATGGGTCATCACAAAATGCCACACATTACTAGCACATATTGTGTTTGATTACTGGAACTGATAGCAACTCGTAATCATTTTCTAGTTTTCCTCATCGCTGCATAAACTCCCAGCTTCTTTCCTTTGTCACAGCTTTGACTGCTCAGATGCCATGGGCTTTTTCAGATTCAGGTCCAAATAATATGTGTTTCTTAATAATAATGTGTTTCTTTTTGCCTTTAATAGCTTTGAAGTGATTATGTAGAGGTTATTAACTGTTCTATGACTGGTTACTGATTGCTGAAAAAAAATATATATATAGGCGCTCTGTCAACAATTGTGATAAAAAACAATGTCAGTTAATGATTTGTGTGATTTAGAAAATGCTATAGTTAAAGTGTACAGAAAGTATAATACATTTACAAAAAAAAAAAAAACTTTCCCAGTTTTCACCACAAGAGGCCTCTGTATTACAGTGGGTCATCTTCTCCCTCTGTCCTAATTAGATACCTTTATGAAATAATTTTGTAAAACAGCCCATGTGTACTGTCTACTGTAGACTGCAAAGTTGGTGTCTACAGTCTACATTGGTTAAAAAGATCAACAATTAGCAAAAAATTAAGAAACTAGAAAAAAATTCAATCTTCTTATTTAGGCTGCTCCCGTTTAGGGGCCACCACAGCGAAGCATCCATTTCCATTTCTTCCGGTCCTCTGCATCTTCCTCCTTCAAACCAACCACCTGTATGTCCTCTCTCACCACATGGCAATCAATATCCATTTATTATCAATAGCCTTTTCTTGTAAAATGTTTTTGCCCATTTTTCTGAAGGTCTTTAACAAATTCAAAATATTAATGCACTAAACACTGCACTATTTCACTCTTACCTTATGGCCTTCCAGTGTGTACAGCTTCCTGATGAGACACTGCATAAGTTCAGATACATCATCCAAAAAGACACCAATGCTACGCACAGTCCGGCGGTGCAGCACAATGGTCTTCTGAATGGATGGATCACTATTCTTCACAAGCACAATCTTCTTGGAGTGCTTGTGGTGGTGATGGTGGTGGCGTGTTCCACCCTCAACAGGCTCTCCATCTGGTCTTGTGGGCCTCCTATGTACATGCTGATACTGCTGGGTTTGGGGCTGGTGCCATGATGTAGACTGACTCCCCGAGGCCTCTGTTGTCATTGGCTTGGCCTGTTGGTGGTCTGTGCACAGGTAGCATCCATGATCCTCCAGAGGTTCCAAGTGTGTAGAGCCCTGAGAGCTTTTCTGAGCTACTCCAAATCGATGGCCAACTGGGAAAGAGGGCTTGTGTGGGTAGTTGTCCACAATTGCATCAAAGTACTGAAAGCTGCGCTTGTGAGAGGCCATTTTGTCAAGAGGCCAAAAGGGCTACTGTCAGTCCAGTGGCCTCAACCAGAAGCCAAAAAGGAATCACATCAGAACAGGGAAGATGGTGTTAGTTTTCTCCTACATATCGGTAGCTTGCAAGTCCACATACATCACTCCCTTCTCCATTCCATGCTGAAAGATATAATATTGTGTTCAGTGATAACAGCATATTAAAACTGTTTGTGTGTTTGTTGTGTGTTTGTCTCCTACACAAAGCAAAATTCAAAGGATTTATCCATCCATTACTTATCCCTAGAATGGTCATGGGGAGTGCTGGAACCTATCCCAGGTCTCAGAAGGTGGAAGCCTTGGAAGCACTATATTTAAATACTGAATGTATTAATGGGATTAAATGTTTGGATTAAATGTTTTTTTAATCCCAGATTCTTTCAATTTGAACTTGTTCTTAAAGGGATTTTTCCTTTCCAAACAGATAAATTATTACAGATTTTCAGAGTTAATATATGTTCTTTATTCCCATTTTTTGAAATATTATAAAAAGCTGGATCCAAAGATTCACAGTTTCAATCTACATGAAGGCTATGTGCAGAAACATGTCTGTTACCTTACATGTTACCTTATATACAATGATTGTAAATCGCTTTAGTACCTCCTCTAGATAGTATGAATGAATAATTAACTTTACCAAAAGCATTACCTGACAGTTTTTTTGCTATTATTTTTAAGCTGCAGGTAAAGCGTCCCGTGAACAAGTGTCAGATGCTAAAAGTAACAAAAGATCAAAAGAGCAGACAGGCAGCTCTGTCTGACTTAAAGTAATAAGCTTATCTTCAGCTCTAAGGGGAAAAATGGATGCTTACAGGTAAAAGGTCGGGACATGAGCAATGTGTAGACCAAGAAATAGCCTTCAGCATGCTTATCAGTTAAATTAACATAAGGTACTCATTTAACTTTTGCAAGATTCATCTTGCTTTGTAGTTATGTAGTTTTGAACTGCATAATTACATGTTTTAAAGGTGCTGTGAAGTTTGGCTAGGGATTTAATGTCTGTGTTATTAATATTTTTGCAACAGACTGGTCAGGCAGTTTTATTCTTATTCTCTGTGTAAAGATTTCTTATCTACACAAATGGCATAATATTCTGAAAACTAGAACAAGTTGTGTCACTGACATTACATAATTTTCTAAAAATACAAACATTCATTTCTCTAGAATATACGGTGATAATGCGCAAACACAGCATAACAGGTATGAACATCTGACAGGCTACGCATAATTTATCATATTCTGTAGAAACTTTCTAAGACAATAATAATAGATTTTTTTTTTCAGTCTGCTTTAGATGTAGTCATCAAAAAACGCCAAACTATGTTCTATCACCTTTAATGTAAAGTTTTTGAGATTTTCTAGTCTTTCTGCAGGTGGCTTGGCAAGGTACAATTAAGAAACTCAAAACTGCCTTCTTTGCTCTGGCAACTGTGAAGAAATCACATTCACTCTTGGTTACCCCCAAGCCAATTCTGATTTCTTGATCTTTTTTTTTCTGATGGGACCAATGGAAAAGAGTAGAGTCAACAAAAAACACAACTCATAAGAAAGCCATTATGTTTCTCAAAACAACAACAGTGATGTCAGCGGTTAGTGAGCTGCAGACTGTATAAGTAACAGATGCAAAACCAAGCTTGTTTTGAGGCTTTGTGCATGCACAAGACAAAGTTCGTAATGGATATGCTGAGACTGAAATGATACTGTTTGCATCTTCAAACACTGGGTATAAAATTCTAGTAAAATTATAGCAAGGCATATGCTGCAGTACTGTGGACTGCGCAGTGCTGCAGGACCTTCTTGCTAAGTTTTTCTCTTAATGCAGTGGGGTAGTTCTTGCATTCAAAGCTTTTCACACTTTCTTTAGTGCTAGTTCAGTAGCACATGAAATCACAGTTTTTTAAGGACAAGTATCTTTTATTTAACAATGACTGAAATCATTCCAGTCTCACTTATTATGTTTTCCAAAATGACAAAAAGTCTTTATGGAAACATTGCAGGTTTAAAACATATTCAGGGAAAAAAATGCAGTCACAACTATTCCAAGATGCATTGCAAAGTAGAAATCTAGGAAGGCAGTTATGCTGCAATGTCTTCTTAAAGGACCGTATTTAGGACTTTACAAATTTGAAATAATCAGAAACAATTTGTAAAAATAAAGTACTCACCATGTCAAGAACCATTGTGCTTCAGCGGAGAAGAAATTGTTGAAACCATCCGCAGAGGCGGAATAGCTCCTCCAAAATGATTCCACAAAGAGTGTGCAGAAGCTGCAGCAAACTGACAGTTCAAAATCTCTCCTCCCACTGAAGGCCTACCTGCTAATCAGGGCCTTGGGAAGCTAAGGATAGAACGAAAAGCCTCACTAATCACCTTGATTGCATCAAATCTGCTGAGGCTTTGAATGCATGATAAGACCTACCCCACTGCATAAAGAAGAAACGGAACAAGAAGGTCCTGCAGTAATGCACAGTCCACTGTGCTGCAGCTCTTGAGAACTAATGACGGTAGACTTCAGGTCCTGGGATCTAAAGGTTGTCAAAGTAGAGAACACCAGCCTCTAAAAACATATATTATGGTAAAATCTTTGTACTTTTAGTCCATGTTCTCCTTGCATGTTGGTCCTCTCTGGATTAAGTTTTATTATGAAAATACTTAAATGTAAAAATTTTTTTATTTTTTTTTGCATGTGATGAATGATTTTTATTTAGTGTTGAATAGTCTTTGTTAACATACAGAAGCAATAACAATAGGTTAGAACAATAGGATGCAATAGGTTGCATCTAGGACATATGGACTCCAGAGCTGCCTGTAGATGTATCTCAAGGCCAATAAAGTGAGTCATTGTCAATTATCAGAATAAGTCGATCAAATGAGTAGCCCAAATATTATCAGTGCAGATGATGAGGGACTTTTTTTCACAAAAGCTTCCTTTGTATTTTAAGGATCATAATGCCATGAGCAAAGAAAACTAGAATTCCACTCACTGGCACTAGTAATGATGATCTCTTCCTTAAAATACTATAAAACTGTACATTATAATTGGTAACATTATGATAATAATATAATAATATGATCATACATGCATAATATTTTATTAAATATTTATTTTACATAATATTTAGTAGCCACAAGACACTTCACTTTAATTTTGAGTGAATATGATGTTGCAGGTCAAGCTTAAAGCCAGGGATGAACCCATTTAATAAGTCAATCCAAAGACATTAATTCCTAGATGAGTATAATACATCATGCAACATATATTTCTAATTATTTCTTAGTCTAAATTCTAACAATTTAAAATTATTCAAACATTAGAGTTTTCAACAATACATTTGTTCCTCAGATCGACTTTTAGTGAGCTATAATAATGGAAAATGTTTTTCATTTCTGGATTGTAGGATCAAATCTGATCCTAAACAAACATTAATTACCAAGCCTGAACTGATCTGACGTGTAATTGGGCATTCTGTGCCCCTCCAGGACAAAATGTGGAGAACATTGGTTTATCATTGTCAACAGCTCAGCAGTTAGACCCTTCAAGAAATGCTGCTCCTCACTTATAGCATAAAGGCATCTGCTAAATGAGTGGATGAAAATGGAAATGTAAGAAATCCACTTGAAAAATTAAAACTGTAGTTCTTTCCACAAAAAATGCTTTGACTTGGGTAATTAGTCACAGTCAAGCACATACATCTACATACAAAGTCCAGTAATGTTTTAATGACTTTCTTATCAGGCACCTGCAGCTTGCCAGGCCATTCCAAACAAACCAATGGTAGGTTTTTACTGGTAATGAGTAGGAGGGAGTGTGAGATGCTTATTCACCAAAGAGACCCCCTTTCCAACAAAGAGCCTTTACATACACCAAGGGCATACTCTTGTCCCACCATCTGTCTAAGTGTCCTAAGGAGCTTGGCTAGGAGAAATGAGCTGGCAGATTTATTTTATTGTGAGTCATGTGTTACAGGACCCTAGGAGGCCACCCCTGAGTCAGAGGAACTGGAGCTGACGTCCTGAAGAAAACCCACCCCTGCCTGTCCCAGTCTCTACAAATGGGATAAGCCGTTTCCTGAATTCCTTAAAATTCCTGACACCTCAGATAAGAAAACTGCAGCTAAGCAGTGCTTAAATCAAATGCACAGATAATTCCATAGGTAAGAATGGATTGTTTCACATTATTTTACACACTGTGGTGCTGTAAAAGCCAATTGTTTTTACTGCTTGCAAAAAAATGCTTTAAAGAATAATATGAACAAATATATTCAGTACTAAAATGTCTCCCTGATCAGATTCTCCAAATTGTACAAAAGTGGCACTCTTTATTAAGGGAATATATGTTTGCCTGGAAACCAAGAATGGGTAGATGTAAAAAAAAAAAGTTGTTAACCATTTCTTCAGAAGTTTTAAGCATAAATGAAAAGCACAAAAAAAAAACAAGAATATGTGTTGTTTAATGCCTGAAAGCGTCTTACAGTACAACACCCGCTTTAGTTTGATTTTCTGTTGTTCTACTGCATCTGTTCTTCCAGTTCTTTGGTTTTCTGTTCTTCTACAGCATCCGTGGCCCTGAAAAGCATCCCTTTCTCAGCAGGAGGCCTAATTCTCTGGCCCACACGTGAATGCTGATGCCCAAGCTTAGCCGCTGCTGCCTCTGCGGGCGCGTCAAGCCCAATTACAAAGAACCCCTTCAATGAAATGCAGCTCTGTTAGCTACTGTCCTTTGCAGCATTTTCCTCTGTTTTCGAAGGTTGAAATAAAGCAAATATTTATAAAACATAACAAACACACCACATTAATACAAAATTTAACTTTATGCTAAGAGTGTAACACAGAGCATATTTCAGTCATTTAGTGGTTCATCCTTAAAAGATCTCCTTGACATCCAATCACTTGGGTTTGACCAGTATGTGTCATGAAATCGAGAGCATGAATCCTGAATATCAGTAGAGGAACTCCAAAATCTCTAGTGCATCTTAAAAATGTCCTGTAATGGGAGTTAAAATTGATCGTGCAGGCATTTCCACTGAGGCCATTTTATCATCTCTGTGCACTGTGCCTTTTAAAAATATGTTCATAATTCCTGAAGAAAGTTTGTTTCTGACCTTGTGTTTGCTGTGCAATCATCTTCTCATATTACATTGCACAGCTGAGGCATCCATGGAGGATTAGCAAAATATAGGTGCTGTGATGTTAAACCCATATTTGCATTATAATGGCTGCAGAAGGTGATTGTTTTCAGTGAAACAATAGTCATTCTCACTTTGAAAACAAGCTTGTGCCCTTAATCGTCTGTGTGTGTGTGTGTGTGTGTGTGTGTGTGTGTGTGTGTGTGTGTGTGTGTGTGTGTGTGTGT
>CM029370.1:18133056-18246152 GCA_017165825.1 Hepsetus odoe | reverse complement strand
TCTCTCTCTCTCTCTCTCTCTCTCTCTTCAGGGTGTGAATACGGAGGGATCAGAGGGGCGGTGTGGGAAGTTTCTCCATCGTGAACGAACACCAAACCAAAAGGTGAGTTTGGTTCTGAAAATGTGGAACATTTAGTCTCTCGAGGTGTAAACAGTGTTCATTTAGTTTTAACGAGACATTCAGGTTCCGTCTGTTATTAAAATTTCCACTGTTTTAATCTCATGTACAGTTGCTATGGTAACTGTAGCACTAAAAATGTCTGGTGATAAAATTTGGGCACAAATTTTTAAAACAAGTCAATTCATCACAATTAGTCGACACAAAACAACGTTCCTCCAGAACCACAGTGCCACACAAAAGACATCATAGAACGTTGCATAGAACATGACATTGGACAAGACACAGAACACAACATAGAACTTGACATAGAAGACAATATTGAACATGACAGAACATTACATAAAACATGACCTAGAACACAGACTAGAGCATGACCTATAACAAGACATAGAACATTAAATAGAACATTAAACAGTACATTAAATAGAACCTGACATTCATTAATAAATGTTTATAAACAGATGAATAAATAAACACACGTTTATAAGCACGTTAATAAAACCGTGTCGATATGAAAGTGTTTGTTGAGGTAATGATCTGGAACCAGCAGCAGGCTGAAGATGTTAAAAGTGACGCTCTGTTTGTGGGCGGAGCTTCGTCTCAGTGAACTGGATGGCTACAGATCAGCTACTTTAATGAACAAACAGCGCCTCCCAGCAGGAGACGTCTGTCTGTCTGCTCTGTGGACCGGTCTTTCTCTCTGCTCCGTCTTTAAGTCGTGACCTCAACATGATCTCATCTCTCTCTTCATGCAGCTGTTACTTCTCTCTGTCTCTCTCTCTCTCTCTCTCTCTCACTCTCTCTTTCTCTCTCTCTCTCTTTCTCTCTCTCTCTCTCTCTCTCTCTCTCTCTCTCTCTCTCTCTCACTCTCTCAGGCAGGGATTCAAGGGTCATCTATGGGGCAGAGAGGAAATAATGATGCAGACAAATGAAGCACAGTCTTTAGTTTTACACTCTCTAAACTAGTTCAGGGTTATCTGAAATATTTAATAGAATCTGCATGTGTGAAACCACAAAGTCTATGTCAATGTCTGTGCAATGATAATAACAACAAAAGCACAGTTAAAGAATCTACTAAGAAAGCATATCATCCTGTGGCTTGGCAGTGAGCTTAATGCCCTTGAGGTACTTGGAGGCCAGATGAGTTCATCAGTCTTATGGATTTAGAAATGCTCTTTTGGATTCATTTGTTTAAATGGAAGCTGTTTCAGTAGCCATTTACTGACATTTAGTAAAATAAGCTAATTTGACTTGCTAAGAAGTACAGTGCAACAAATAAACTCAAACAAATAAACTTTAAAAAGTGTAAATTTAGTGTGTGTTCGGTAGTGCTGTTGTAACCATGTTACCTAGGCAGTAACTTTATCATTTACTACGCCCTGTGTTCCCACCGTTCATGGTGATCAGTTGTTTTGTGAACAGCCAAATGGTGCATTGCTTGGAATTGTGAAATGGCATATCTTTTTCTTTTGAAAACCTTTTGTAAAGTGTATTTGTTCCTTTTGTAACCTTTATTTTTCTATATTAAAATTAATCCTCAGAATACTCATTTCACTTTCATGGTTCACTTTCAGCATCTGAGTCAAAGTTTAATTTGTACCATAACTGAACTTTGAAAACAAATTTCTACCAATTTTATTTGTGCAGAGCACAAAATATTTATAGAGAAAATTGCATATATTTAGTGTTTTATATCTTAACACACATTATTATATATATACATATAAATATATACAGTTACATGACATGCAATGTAGACTTCCACACTAGACATAGTATACACTAGACATAGGTTATGAGAATAATAAAATTATAAAATATATAAAAAATAATAATATTTTATTAACATATCATATTAATATTCACTCCACTTAGTGATATTGTGTGTTCCCCCTTGTGTAACCAAAACAGCTCTGATCCACTGAGGCATGTAGTCCATAACACCTCTGAAGGTGTGCCATGGTATCTGATACCAAGATAACAGTTTCTTAAAACATCTTAAACATTTTCCCAGCAGAGCATATCTTACCCAGGTAAGTGATGAAAACAGATATGGCTTTCCAAATTATGTAAAAGAAACATGATTTTTGGTCAGATAATTGTTATTAAATAATAATTAGGGTGTTTTATATGAAGCTTACTTATTAGATATATTCTAGCAATAGATCATATATGACCTGTTTTTTTTTAGTTTAAAATCATTTTTGTCATGGGTATAACATAGCTCTTATAAATATAGCTTGCAGATATATTATATATATATATATATATATAAGATATATATGCAGATATATATTATATATATATAAGATATTTTCTTTATCATTTCAGGCAGACATATAGGCTTTGTAAATGAAGCAAGATGACTTTTTTTTTACTTTTTCGTTCTATATTTAGTGTTATGTTGTGGTTGAAAAGCAAACCCAGGAACAAATGTTCAAACTTTTTAAAATTTTGTATTTATTAAATTCTTTCCATTTTGAGATTTTTATTTCAAACTGCATATTTATTCGCATTATAAATAGTTATTTTCTTTCCATTTTTTCTTTCCATTGTTGATCATGGAGGAGGTGGAAGGGTATTAAGGCCAGGTGTATTGGAGAAGGGTTTAAACTGTTCTACCATGGTGTGGATGGATGGGGTTGGTGTTATCCTGAAGGAAGAGTATTTGAAGAGTGTTTTGGAGGTGAAGAGGGTGTCAGATTGTGTGATGAGTTTGAAGCTGGAAATTGAAGGTGTGATAATGAATGTTGTTAGTGCTTATGACCCACAGGTTGGTTGTGAGATGGAAGAGAATGAAGAATTCTGGAGTGAGTTAGATGAAGTGATAGAGAATGTACCCAGGGGAGAGAGAGTGGTGATTGGTGCAGATGGTGTATGGTGTCGAGGAGAGGAATGCTGAAGGTCAGATGGTTGTAGATTTCGCGAAAAGATTAGAAATGGCTGTAGTTAATACTTATTTTAAGAAGAGGGAGGAGCACAGGGTGACGTATAAAAGTGGAGGAAGATGCTCACAGGTGAATTATATCCTTTGCAGGAGGGTCAGTCTGAAGGAGATTGGAGTCTGCAAAGTAGTGGCAGGGGAGAGTGTCACTAAACAGCATAGGATGGGGGTCTGTAGGATGACCTTGAAGGTCAAGAAGAGGATGAACATGAGGGCAGAGTCAAGGATCAAGTGTTGGAAGCTGAAGAAGGAGGACTGCAAGGTGGAATTCAGGCAGGAGTTAATACAGGCACTGGGAGGTGTTAAAGAGCCACTGGATTGCTGTGAAACTGCTGCAGAAGTGGTGAGGAAGAAAATAAGCAATAAGCAAGATGGAAGTAAGGGCAGCGATAAAGAGGATGAAGAATGGAAAGGCTGTTGGTCCAGATGACATACCACTAGTAGCATGGAGATGTTTAGGGGAGATGGCAGTTGAGTTTCTGAAAAGATTGTTTACACTGCCTGAGGAGTGGAGACAAAGTTTACTGGTACCGATATTCAAGAGTAAGGGTGATGCACAGAGCTGTAGTAACTATAGAGCAGGGGTGTCCAAACCGCACATGCGGTAAAATACACAAAGAGCCACTCAGTCGAGGTGAAGTACGTATTGCCTCACCTGGTTTATTTAAGTAAACTAAATCAATCAGCCTGCAACACTGCTTTTCATGAATGGGATTTTTTTTTTTTTGCTTGTTATGCAAATAAGTTTGGATTGTGAATAGATTTTCACACTGTGTCTGAAATTTTCTACACTCACTGGCTATCTTGTGTTGTCATATTCAGTGCGCTGTGGCAAAATGTTTCTTTCCTTAATTTTGTAGAGGGACTGCCTTGATCAGCTCAGTAAAACCAAGAAAGGCAATACTGCCAGCCTTCATGTGTGGGCCAGACTACTAATCAAGAAGTGATGATCAGTGAACAGCAGTATGGTGTTATGCCGAGAAAGAGCACCACAAATGCAATATTTGCTCTGAGGGTGTTGATGGAGAAGCACAGAGAAGATCAGAAGGAGTTGCATTGTGCCTTTGTGGACTTGAAGAAAGCATATGACAGTACCTAGTGCCTAGAGAGGAGTTGTGGTTTTGTATGAGGAAGTCAAGAGTGAAGTATGTGAGGGAAGTTCGGGATATGTATGAGGGCAATGTTACAGTGGTGAGATTCAGTGGGAGTGACGGATGCATTTAAGGTAGCAGTTGGATTACATCAAGGATCAGCACTGAGCCCATTCTTGTTTGCAATAGTAATGCACAGGTTGACAGATGAGGTTAGACAGGTGCCTCCGTGGACGATGATGTTTGCTGATGATATTGTGATCTGCAGTGAGAGTGGGGAGCAGCTTGAGGAGAACCTGGAGAGATGGAGATATGCTCTAGAGAGGAGAGGAATGAAAATGAGTAGGTAAAAGACAGAATACATGAGTGTGAAAGAAAGGGAGAAAAGTGGAGTGGTTAGGATGCAAGGAGTAGAGGTGACAATGGTGGAGGTTTAAATACGTGGGATCTACCAAGTAATGGCGAGTGTGGAAAGGAGGTGAAGAAGTAAGTGAAGGCTCATTGGAATGGGTGGAGAAGTGTGGCTGGAGTGATTTGTGACAGATGGGTTCCAGCTAGAGTTAAAGGGAAGGTTTACAGGACAATAGTGAGACCAGCTATGTTGTATAGGTTGGAGACAGTGGCACTGACGAGAAAACAGAAGTGGAGCTGGAGGTGTCAGAGTTAAAGATGCTGAGATTTTCGTTGGGTGTGACGAGGATGGACAGGATTAGAAATGAGTATATTGGAGGGACAGCCCAAATTACATTTTGGAGACAAAGTTAGAGAAGCAAGGCTGCGTTGGTTTGAACATGTCCAGAGGAGAGATGAGAATTATATTGGAAGGAGGATGTTGAAGATGGAGCTGCCAGGAAAGTGGAAAAGAGGAAGATCAAAGAGGAGGTTTATGGATGTGGTGAGAGAGGACATGAAGGTGGTTGGTTTGAAGGAGGAAGATGACTGTAGGAAATGGAGACGGTTGATCCGCTGTGGCAACCCCAGGAGCAGCTGAAAGAAAAAGAAGTTGATCATGGAGGAAGTTAAAAGCATGCATCTTGGCAACTATTTCATGAATTTTTCTACAACTACAGTTGCTGCAGGATTCAAGATTCTGAAAATGAAAACATTCTGGGGACAAAACAATTGCAAAAATCTTTCAATACAGCTTAAGTAGTTAACACCATCACCCAACAAGAACTGAAACACAGACTGTTTCAATTGAAACAGGGCCAAAATCTTTAGTTACTGATAAGTCACAAATGTTGTTTTTTTTCCTTGGTGTCTTGTTTCCACAAACCACAAGCTGCACGTAGTCAGCAGGATCTGAACTGCACAGTGTGGCCATTCAACTACAACTCCCTTTAAGAACCTTTCTTGGATTTAAAAATTCAAATTTTCTCACATTTAAAATGAAGCCATTAAAAAAGGTTTAAAAAAGGTGTCTAAACAACACTTCTCCAGGTTAGTCTCTGACTTGAATGCAGCATCCTGACTATAAACAATAAAGGTTAACTTATGCTCATTTTACTTATTTAACTAAATACATCCATTTCAAACAATGTAGCTTTCACTGCTCATAGTACTTCCATGTGTCCGCTATGCCCAGGATTTCAAAACAGTATATCCACTAGAGCGCAGAATTGAAGGTTTCTGGCAACAAAAGCATGATGATGGTAGAGCTGGTTAAAGGAGTGAACAAATAAGTCTTTTTATTTGTGCCATTAATAATAGCTTTGGTTCGTCATCCTTTCAGGCAATTGCCAGCTGGAATTCATAACACTTTTAACATATTATTTTTTTCTGACTGTATTTACTTTCTCTTAATCAAGCAGCTGTTTGCTTTGAACAGATTCAAAAGCAAAACCATTGGAGGATTTCTTCAGAATAAATTTCATTTGAATGAGCATTCCAGTGTCAAATCACTATTATGGACATTGTAATAGACCAAGATCATACTCTAACACAATTAATTTCATGAAACATTAAAGAAAATGAACTTTAAACGATACCAAACTGTACCACAGAGTCTGACATTGCACACTGAAAGTTTAAAAGGATAAATGGAATTCTCAGCCCTCCTTGTCATTCTACCCCAACGGCCTGGTGCAGGTAAGGTCCAGTCCTTCCTGATAAATAAAAAAGTAATACAAATTTGTATTTTTGTTTGCAGCCTAAAACATTATCCCAGACACATTTAATAAAAGCACTGTTAATTGACACCAAATTGCCCTGTCTTTTCTCATGCTTTAGTCCTGTTGGGTGTGAATACCTCACAAGGGAACCATTGCTGAAAACATTTGCAGTTAAATCATCCTTGCATTGGATCTTTTTGTGGAAGATGAAAGATGAAAGTGGCAGAGCAGCTCATTCTAGAAATACATCTGATGCAGCCCAACATTTCTTCTCTACTTGAAGTTCTTATTACAAATGATGCTGGTACAGAGATTGAAAATGAAAAAGTGCATGTTTAGGGCAAACATTTTAAAAATGAGCAATGCTTTGGAAACTTTATACCATCTTTAAATAATTACTGTGTTTTTTTCTTGCCTTTTTCCCACATCTTAGTTAAGAAGTAAAACATTTCTTCCTGGTAAGAAGAACCCACACAGTCAGCTGGAATCACGCTTGTACATCACATTAAGCCACATTTTCCGAATTCCTCAAATATGTCAGGGTAATTCATAAAGTGCTATCATATCAATGTCGTGCACAATATTTAAATGATGCATAAAGGGGGTGTGAAGCCCGCATTTCCAGGATAGACTCACCAGTGTTGACCACAAGCAGCTCTAAAACAGTAAAATACAGGAGTCTAATAGCAAATATAGGTGGCTGATATCAAATCAGGAGTCTGACAAGGATATACAATCACCTTCATATTTCCCTTCCACTCCTTAGAACCAGTTCTGAGTTATTTCTTGACCAGGGTTTACATCATAATTTTATATGCAGATGTGTTTTTGTGAGTCTTCGTTGTAAAAGTAAGATCAGATACTTCTAACACTGATAGTTAAAATCTACTCTTTATATGTCAATAAAATGTCAAGTGCCATTTGGAAAGAAAATCATTAAAACTCCCTGCTTTCAGAAGCTGGGTTCAAATCCATGTCTCCAAAAGAGACTGTAACACATAGCCAGAAAAACACATACAGAAAGTTCACTATTATAGTTGGAACATTTAAACAGTTCAATATTTCTTCTGTGCTCAAAGTATTGATGATACATTATGTTTTGATTATGATTAAAAATGAAAATGTTTGTGCAAAAAAACTCATATCTGCCAGACTTCCATCTTTAACATATTAAATTATAGAAGCAGCAACAACTGTTTTACTGCAAAGGACTGCAAAGTGCCTAAAGAAACAAGGTGTCTAGATAAAAGGGTACCGACCGCTCGGCATTCAGATTCACCAGTAAAATAATCACCAGCCTGATCATCTGTTTTGTCATCGCTTCATGCCATAAGCTGGCTAAGATGGCTTTAATGCTTAAATGATTCATATATAGGTCAGTGTGTCACTTAACAAACAAAAAACAATCCTCTGAAACTGCTCAGGTACAGGGACAGGACTGAAAATGAGAGGCACAAACTTCTGGAGTCTGGAGAAATATTCCTCCACAATGCATTAAAAATATCTGGTTCTTTGGAAGCAAAATATGAAGAAATAAGGGGTGGCTCAAGACTTTTGCATAGTACTATATATATGAATTACAAAGTGTCAAAGATTAAATAAAAGTAGTTCAATTACAGGCACTGACAACATATTTTCAGCATATTTTCAGTGACTAATGGGTTACGTCTTACCTTTCTTACCATTCTTCAGAGAGCATTATAAAATCTTGCAGGGCTCAACTGTGCTGAAATGATTAGCTGTAGCTGTATGAGCCTGGATATTACTGAAAAAGTTGTAACAGCAAAAGGTAAAGATTTAAGATCTTATTCTTATTAACAATTACTGTATTATTATTATAACTTAATGACACCAAGTGTAATCTGCACAAGACCTATAGCAGACATTAATATGATTCAAATAAAACCATTTATTTAAGTGATTTAATGATTTTAAGATTTTTTTTTATGAAATGTATTTTTCTCATTCAATTATATTGTACATACATTGTGCATATATGTACTAGATAAACGCTGATCAGCAGTGGCCTGGAGGTTAGGGCGTTGGCCCCAGGATCAGAAAATTGTGGGTTCAAACCCCAAGCCAGTAGGTTCCCCTGAGGTACCCATGAGCAAGGTACCATCCCAGTTACTGCTCCCGGGGCGCTTTCAAAAGCTGCCCCTTGCTGCGTGTGTGGGTTAAATGCAGAGGTGTAATTTTGTTGTGGTTCACTGTGTGTTGTGCCGTGTACTCACAATGACAATAATGGTCATTTTACTTATTAGCAGCACATTCTATAAGTGTGAGCTAGGGGACTCCATGGGTCCATGGGACTAGTTTATATAGCATATGCCACAGATGCAACATTGTATTCTCACATCATTCCAGAACAATGTTTGCAGTGTGGCAGGATTCATAATCCTGCTGAAAGAGATCACTGCCAATGTTTAAAATAGTGGTATTTGGTCTTCTGCAATGTTTAGATGGTGTTTTTTGTGCAACGTAACATTCACACGAATGCCAAGATCCAAGGTTTTCCAGCATTACATTGGCCAGCATATCACATTCCCTCCATCAGTTTGCCTTCTTTCTTTAGTTCTTCCTGGTACAGTCTTCATCATCAAGTAAGTGACATACGCATACCTGGACATCCACAATATTAAAAGAAACTGCGACTCATCAAACCAGGGTGCCTTTTTCCACTGATCCATGATGACATTCTGAGGTTCATGTGCTTGTTGTAGGAACTCTAAGCTGTAGACAGGAATTTGGACATGTTGATCTGTCTTGGGATGCACAGCCCCATGCACAGCAAGCCACGTTGCATTGTTCTGACACATCTTATCATAGTCAGAATTAACAATTAGCAATTTTGCTGCTGCAGTTCATCTGTGGCAATCTTCTGTAGACTACATGATGAGAATATCTTCTACTTCTGATCTGATTAGTTTACGTTTATAGCATTTATCCAGTGTCTTGTACATTGCCTAATGACAGGCGTAGTTCCTGAAGTTAGGGGGCTTGCAGAGGGGCTTATACAGTGCTAATGCTGGAGATAAGATTTCTTGGTTCACAACTGAGTATCCCACCCCTTTGCTACTACCACCCCAGTCTGAAAGCATTTTAATAATCCAGATTCAGATTCTACTTTATGCAAACATTATGATTTGATTAGCTTCCAGAAAACAAGGCAGAACTCTGGGCTAGGTCCCTAATTTTAAGACATTAGTTAAATATTTTGACATTAACCTTGAGCAATCTGGAAAGGAATATAGTAACATACGGTGTTCAAAACATGCATTAAACCGTTGACATCCTGTTTTGCACCTGTCAAGATGATGCCATTACACACTGTCAGGCTTTGGGGACAAATGAGTCATTTCCAGGAGTTTCATTTGATGTGAAGTCTTAAAGGAAATGAGGCTGAGCATCCACCAGGAAGAGATTCCTAACAGACATCAACAATGTTCAGACATCAACAACAGCCATACAAAAATGTCTGCACACATGTGGGGAAGTGCTGCTACTTTGTGCTGTGGCCAAGGTCAGCATGCTACTGCTTCTCCCACTGTTGCAACTAATAAACATGTAGGATCAAGGTACTGGACATTTCTTTCTTTTTAACAAGGCTGACATTGACTTGAATTGATATGTATTTTTTCCTTCATGTCAATGTTTTATTATTTCAGAAGATTGATCTAGCTGAAATCTGGAGGTGAAGTTATTTTCTTTCCTTTGAAGCTTTGTCTCCTTGTTCTTAAAATGGTTTGACTTTAGTATACGTCAGAAGCAAAGAAGTAAACAGACATCTATTTAGCACTTAGGTCACACTGTCCATTTGATGTGTCTACAAGAAATGGTATTGCCCACATTAGACAGACAGCAGGATGGAACACTAAGACATCACTCGCCATAATCATTTCTACCATTTCAGGAAATTGGTTGAGTAAACAGAAGCTCATTTTCTTTCCTTTTTATAAACAGGATGGTGAAAAAATGTGGATATGAGTGTTGTGAGCTGTTGTTTTTGTTTTTCTTTTCTCCCAGAAAGGCATCTGAGCACACCTTTAAAAACAAAAGTGGCTGAAAGGGGTTTTCTTCTTACATATTTCTTCTTCGCCTAATTATTATTATAATTATTATTATTATTATTATTATTATTATTATTCCCTACAATCCTGCTCAGGAAAAGTGTTTAAGATAATGAATGAGAGAGTTAAAAAAAAATGTTGTTGTTGCTGTTTGCAGAGTCTCAATAGTTCATCTGGCCTTAACATTGCCTTAAAATGTATTTCTTTATTTATTTCTTTGAACAGTAGCAATGTTCTAAAAGTAATAAGAAATTGTTATCTTACATTAATCTTTATTATGTGTTATAAAGATATACTTTCCTCTCCTAATTAGCTGTGATTTTGGAGATGCTAAAGATAATAAGTTTGGTTTCAACAACAATGATAGGTAAATTATTTGTATTTTGATTCCATGTTCTGTTTCGGGCTTCGTTCAAAAAGAAAACACTAATAATAAGATGCATTACTTCTCCATAAATCACCCAGAATAGCTGTTTTGTAGTTTATGTTCTATATATGGACTGTACTGACTGAGATGTAAATGATGTAATCGGTACATTTTGAAATGTAAACAGTGTTGTCATACTACAACCAACTCTTAACTTTCAAAAAAGTGTGAGGAATTAAGTTTTCTATTCTACATTTAGATTTTTAGATTTTTTCTACTGTATCATACACATATACACATAAAGAAACATTTAGGGCAGCGGTGGCCTAGTGGTTAGGGCGTTGGCCACATGATCGGAGGATCAGGGGTTCGAACCCCTTCCCAGTAGGTTGCCCTGAGGTACCCTTGAGCAAGGTGCCGTCCCCCTCACTGCTCCCCGGGTGCTTTCAATAGCAGCCCACTGCTGCACATGTGTGTATGGGTGAAATGCAGAGAACTAATTTCCCATTCGTGGGATTATAAATAAATAAAGGATTATTATTATTTAGGAATTGCACAATAGCCATGCTTAGCAAAAGGACAGACATTTGAACAGTTTCCTCTACAACAGATCAACAAACATGCAGTCTGAATCAGCAGATTCAGTGATTCCTGGAAGTTACTGACTTGGTTATGGTCTTGTTTCACTCTTCTTCCATTTGCTTATATCAAGCATTTACGAATCCAGGTGCCAGAGTCTTTTCTATGAAGAAAACAGAATCCAGCATCAGAGAGGCAAGGAAATAATTTACTTCTTTTAACTTCCACTCATCTGTCTTGTGACGAGGGCTAAATTGACCACTTGTGTTTCTAAAGATTGGGAATTAACTACTGATACATTTGGAATGCCAGCAAGTCAAAGACATTTCACTACATTTGGGTTTCCACCAATACTTCTTGCCAATGGTTTTACAGGATGTGACAAGACTTTTGCACAGACTAAATGAAAGATCCACATTGCAATTAGGAAGCACAATAGGAACATCCTCCTCCACATTGGGGTTAAGAGTTATGGCACCCCGGGGAGCTCCACTGCTGCACAAAAACAAACCTGCAGCCTGTGCTGCTTACTCACACTGACCCTGGTTGGAGGTTCACATTAGTATTATCAGTCATTTGCCATGTGTATGGCTCAGCGCCATTAATTATCTACACACGTCATTTCATCATGTGTGTTTCAGATCACAAGTGAGGAAGATCCTGACATACATGTCACAGAGATTGAGGAAGAACTATTTTTAGCATTAAATCAGTGGCATGTTTAGTTGTGATTACCAAAGCCCGTTCTCAAAGCAGGATTGAATCGTTTCGACCAGTTTTAAAAAAGTACTTATTTATTATGCTACTTAACTATGTATGCTCAGTGTTAAGGTTTTATTGATTTATTTTTAATGATAATTCTAAACGAAAATAATCCTGCAATTGGTATGCATGACAAGCTTAGTGAATAAACAGTATCAAACAAGGTGTTTACAATGTAAATGTTGGAATCACTTCTCTCTGAAAAGGTAAATGAAGAGCTGCATTCCCATTCCGAGGCCTGGCAGGAGAAAAGCAGCCTCATTTTCCGAGTTAATGGCACGCCTCGGTATCTGCAGAAAACAGGTGTCGCACTCCATACTGCTGGCGTATTCATATGCAGGTACAGGTGGGTGGCCGTTGGCCGGCTGCAGCGTCCCTCAAGTTTTCCAGGGGTCCCCATCTGTAGGGGTGTGCTGGCTCCACCACATGGCACAGGGCCCTGGGCCGGGTCTGCTCCATTCTTCAACCAACCCTGCACCACGCCTGCACCAACACTGCCTGCCGAGCCTGTTGTTCCACCACAATGAGCGGGAGAATAGCTAGACCTATAATCCCCAGCCACCAGTAATCAATGCCAAGTATGAATAGTAAGCAGGTTATTATTGCTCTGGATCCCAGTTGGCTTAATGTGCTGGTCTGCAAAGTGACCACAGCAGGCAGTTTAGGAAGGTTTGGATGAGAAGATATGTCCCAGTGGAGGGATTGAATTGAATGTCATTGTACTAATAATGGACCAAAAGACACAGTACTACATTTGTTTGGACAGAACTTTGAATTTTGTGTAAATTAAATAATATATCCTTTTCTCATGTCAGATGTTTGTGTATTATTTTTTTTTTTCCATGGAAATTAAGTTGCTCCATGGTGCCCAGGCTTGCTAGATTAATTACTTGGTCATTTGTACTGGTCATCATTCCATTTATCTGCAACGAGCCAAGTTACTACACCCATGACACGTACCTCCAATAAGTCACTTCCTTTAGGTTCCAGACTTCCTGTAAGATTGGCACTATATGATGTTTATCATACTCATTTCCCCACAAGGTCTGACGCGGACGCACAGCTTTTATCAACACCCTGGCAGTCTTGGAGATCAGAGCTCAAGCCAGTATGTCTCTGTTGGGGATGTCATTAACTATGGTTGCCTCTCCCTGAGGATGCTTAATATTTTAACCAGATGTGCTCACCAGGGCTGCTCACACACTGTCACAGCATCATATACCTGAAACGAGAGAGATAGCTCACACTCCAAAGGTTAGCTTGTTTATTTGTCTGACAATGTGATGTCAGAGGAAACAGGAAATAGTTTAGACTACCTGATGGCCACATTCCATGGACCTGACCTGAGACTGGGCCCAATCCAGGGAGCAATCATGGTGAAAAAAACAAGAAGGGGGTCATTAAAAAGGGGGAAACTTGTTTACTCAGCCTGTTTCCTGCAGAGATACTTTGCCTCTTGAGGATTCCAGTAAGAAGATAGTAAATGTGAATGTGAGAAAAGTAAGTATAAATACTGTTTAATTAATGTATGCAGTATACGTACAGTCAACTTTGTTGACATCAACCTATCACTTAAGCCTATTTTAGGAACAAATGGAAATAGGGGTCACTCTCTGAATGACACGGAGAATGGTTTATTCTTAGCTCAAGCTGAGAATAATTCAAGTCTCACACAGGAAAAGACTGGAGCAGATGAGCTAAATGTTTGCCCCCATTTCCTCAGTCAGCAGTCTCCTCTATATATATCAAGCACAATTAAGTATCAGTGTTATACTATATGAGTGAGTAGCTCTGGTGCCACGGGGCATTTTCTGGGCATGTTCGTTTAGTATATGCTTACAGTCCCCCCTTCAAGTAATGGAATAGCAAGACTGATTTATTGTTTTTGAAATGCACTGGGGTTTGAGATCAAAAGATGAAAATTGAAAATTACACAGAACATAAAGTCTTTTGTATCTGACATTCCAGTTTTCAAGTAAGCAAAAATTTTAACAGAAAGTAAGTAAATTAAATATATGACTCTTAATAAAAGGTTGCTTTTCCTTTGCTTGCAAAAATTGCATCAAGCCTAAGCCCCGCTGTCTTCACAAGATTGTTGGTTTCTTGTTTGGTTATGGTTTTCCAAGCTCTACAACAGCATCGTTTGGCTGTCGTTTGTTTTATGGGGTTTCTCCCACACCATGAAGAAGTCTTTTGTTACCTTGCGAGTGTATTTTGGGTCATTGTCTTTCTGCATGATAAAGTTACTCCTGATTAGGTTGAAGACATTTCTTTGTAAATTGTCTGGCAAAATGGTTCTGTAGAATTCAGAATTCATCCTGCTGCTATGATAGTGAATTACATTATTAATAAAGATCACTGGGTCTGTTAAAGAAGCAACCGTCCAAGCGCAAACCATGACATCACTTCTACTGTGCTTCACAGATGAGCTGGTATGTCTCGGATCATCTCCTTTCTTTCACAGCTTCCTAGAGCTTCATTTTGTCTCATTAGTCCATAAAACTTTGGACTAAAAAAAACAAATTCTGTTGATCAGTGTTTTGTATGTGGTTTTATGGCCTCTGTATTTCTACTCTTATGGTCTTCTTCAAACAGTGGATTGTAATATGTCCACCCCTGCCATGTGGAGGTTTCTCATGATATTGTTGACTGCTGTTTCTGTGGATTTTCTTGCTCAGTAACCCAGTGAATTTCTTGTTTTTCAGAACATTCCAAATAATTTTTGGTAAATGTAAAATATTTGTTAAATGTTTATAATAGTTTTCCCATTTTTTACGTAGGTTCCAAAGCATCATCTGAGATATCAAGAGATATTTATAGTTCAAACAATCATTCTAACAAAACACACCTATATAACAATTAAAACTCAAAACGATTGCTCCCTTATAAAACTGGGAGCTGAGATAAAAAAGTGATTTGTTTTTTCTACATGTAAAAGTGAATACTTTTGAAGTGGCTGATATATGTTTTCACAGTTATTCAAAGAGAATCAAACTGACACATAAAGGCCTTACTGATTTCTTCTAATAAGTCACTGTTAAAATTGCTAAAATAAACTTTTAGCTCTTAAACTGAGTAAGAATAAACATTTAAATCTTAAGATCTACGTACACAATGTGCATTTGATTAATGCAATATTTCAATAAAAATATTGTACTCTGGTTACATAAGGCTAACAACAGTTTATCTCATATTAAATAAATGATTCATTTTAATCAACAGTGGCATAATTAAAAATACAGCTTCTTTGCAATTACTAGTAATACGGGTTAAATAAATAACCTAAATAGATACACCTAAAGGTAATGTATGCCCGCCAGTCTTTCAGCTGAGAAATTGCTCTTTAGCATGTCACCTTGACAAAAAACAGGGCTTTGGGCAAAAGTAGGAGCGACCAGCCGTGACCCTGGAGATGCCTGTTTTGTTGAGAGTACAGACCCAGGCCTGGGGCTGCCTATAGCTCCTTTCTCCCATCTGCTATGTTGCCAGAGGCAAGAGACATAGCAGTCTCAACAGTGAGACCAGGCTTCACATGGTGGCGCATGATGAATGCTATCATTTCATTTATTTTAACCAGATTGACCAAAGGTGAGCAAACAAGAGAATGGAATGAAAACCACAAGCAGAGCGCTCCATGATAACTGGGCTTATGTCATCACCACAATGGCCAGATCATTTTAAAGTCAGCAGAGGGAGATTAGTTAATGGAGAATCTGTGCTGGGCTCAAAGAGTGTGTGGGCAGGCCAGATGAGGGTCATATGAAGAGCCCCTAAAAAGCGCGGTGTGTGAGATATTAATCAGTGAGAGGCATGTTTCCTCCCTGCTAAAACGAACAGCAGGTTCCCTTTTCCCTCGCCACGGGCTCTTTTAATGCGGGACCGGCCGGGGCCCAAACATCCTGACGGAGAGAGGCTTTACCCTTATCAGGCAGGAAACACTGCTCCTCCGCCACATCCTCTTTACAAGGAACGCGACTCAACCGTTCCCAAAAAACGCAGGAAGACCAAGCCAGACTCCAGGATTTGTCAAACGCCCGCCACCACCCGCTTTCTCTCCCTCCAACCCCCAAACCCCCCCATCGAAAAGAAGAGAGGAGAGAGAAGAAAACAGCAAGTCAGAGAAGAGAACAGAACAGAACGGGCAGACAAAGAAAAGAAAATGACTGATTAGAAGAGAAGAGAGGAGAAAAAAAGAAAAGAAAAGAAAAGAAATGACTGATGAGAAGAGAATAGAATAGAAGAGATGAGAAGAGATGAGAAGAGAAGAGATGAGAAGAGAAGAGAAGAGAAGAGAAGAGATGAGAAGAGAAGAGAAGAGAAGAGAAGAGAAGAGAAGAGAAGAGAAGAGAAGAAGAGAAGAGATGAGAAGAGAAGAGAAGAGAAAAGAAGAGAAGAGAAAAGAAGAGAAGAGAAGAGAAGAAGAGAAGAGATGAGAAGAGAAGAGAAGAGAAGAGAAAAGAAGAGAAGAGAAAAGAAGAGAAGAGAAGAGAAGGAAGAGAAGAGGAAAAAAGAAAAGAAAAGAAAATGACTACTAGAAGATAAGAGAAGAGAAGAGAAGAGAAGAGAAGAGAAGAGATGAGAAGAGAAAAGAAGAGAAGAGAAGTGAAGAGAAGAGGAAAGCAAAGAAACGAAAAGAAAAGAAGCAATTAGAAGAGAAGAGAAGAGATTAGAAGAGATGAGAAGAGAAGAGAAGAGAGAAGTAGAAGAGTAGAGAAGAGAAGAAGAAGAGAAGAGAAGAGAAGAGAAGAGGAAAGAGAAGAGAAGAGAAGAGGTTGAGAAGAGAAGAGAAGAGAGAAAAGAGAAGAGAAGAGAAGAGAAGAGAAGAGAAGAGGAAAAGAGAGAGGACAGGAGAAATGAGTGTATGAAACAGTAGGGAGCGAGGTATTTATTTATTTCTGGGAGATTATGAAAGTCTGCATCAGCAAGATAGGACGGGGTGCGGGGTGGGATGGGATGGGGCTGTGGGGTTGCTAAGACACGCACCCAGAAAAAGACAGACGGAAACAAAAGGCTGCAGAGTCAGGAGGAGGAGAGGCAGGCTGTCTAACACTAATCCCCTGAACTGTGGAGGAGTGAAACTGAGCACGAGACGGGGTGTTAGGGTGGGTGGGAGGGTTTGCTCCCAGTTCCCAGCGTTTAATATGCCATCCAAATGCCAAGCAAGAAGCTCAGCCTTACACGAGGCACGAGCCATTGTCCCATAAACACTAATGACTAAAACAACCGCGTGTGATTTGCCAGAAAAAAAGGAGAAAATATCATTTGAATACATTTTGGGAGCAAAGACTGACTGGCTTGTAGATTATGCACTTATTTACTAGGAAAAAAGGAACAGCCATGGTGGGTTTGAAGTGATAAAAGAGTGAAAAGAGGCATAAAATAAACAAGGAGAAATAAACTACATTTAATTAAAAAGAAAAGAAAAGCTGCCCTGTCAGTAACTGGCAAAGCAGGTGTTTGTTAAAAAAAACTTTTTTTCTGGCAACTGGTTTGGCTCAGATCAGTCGAACATCTCCTAAGCAAATCTGTTTGAGCCGGACTGCTCCTAACCGGACATGCGCAAACACTGCCAGCTCAGCCTCTCACGGTCCTTCCTGTGACACGCATCTGTGCGGAGATAGCAAAGTAGAAATTTGATATTTTATTTGAATTAAATTAATACCACAACCTAAATCAGCATACAATAATATCCATCATTATTATTTTCTGGTAACAATTTTATGAGTAATTATATATATTCATATATATAATATATAGGTTCATATGGTGCTGATAGAAAGGAGAAATTCTTCATGAGAGTCCTGAAAAAGATACAAGAGTCCAGTTCATTTAAATACAGTGCCTTGAGGTAAAACAACTGAGGTTTGCAGTTAAGGAATGATCAGGAGAGGGAAAAAACAGCAATACAATATGGATTAATGCAAAACATTCAGATACATAAATAAGCTGTATACGTACAAGTTATCTGTATGTGAGAACATTTCAGCAGGACTAGCAGTTTGTCCAGTTTCTTTATTTTGGTTTCCTCTCTTTTCTTGGAAACAAAGATGGGAATGAACTTCAGAGTTTTATCTATGCATCCCTGAGGTGCCCTTGACATCCTGTAGCTTTTCTTCTCAGTGTCTTTCCTGTTCACTCCGTTGGTCCACATTGATGGCCAACGCTCTGTCCACACATGTCTTTTTGGTTCATTCTTTAAGAAATAAAGCATAGTTGTTGTAATAAGCGGCCGTGGTCGGCCAGCACGGAAATGAGGCTGGTTTCTGAGGTGCTGGTGGGACAGGTGGATGCTGGTGTGACCTGGATGTGTCCTGTTACGGTCATGCCACCCTGTTCGGGATGCTAGCTGGTGGAGTTCAGGTACTGGTCGAACTCATCGCGATCCACCTCACCAAAAGTTCGGCTTGGCTCAGTTGGTCCAAGCTCTCCAGATGGCCCTGCTCAGGAGGGGGTGAGAGCTGGCCGAGGTGGCCCTGAAGGCCGTGGTGGACGGGCACCTGAGGGAAGGGGGCACTGTAGAGAGTGAAGGAGTGGGGACAGGTGGCCCACTACCTTGGTGAGGCATGGGCATGTGGCTCAGGTGTGTGGTGCCACAGTGCAGGGGGGCTTGATGAGAGTAGTCGGGGTGGCAGGAGGGCTGCCTATGTGAACCGGGTGGGACGTCGATCCTGGTCCTGAGGACGAGCAGGAGCGGGGATGGAGCTGAGGTGGAGTAGTAGGAGGGGTGCTCAGGTCGACAGCATCCATGGGACATCTCAGGTGGCGTGGGCAAGCCAAGGATAGGTGTCGGTTGTTGCTAGAGCTGGCGGGTCTCTGAAGACCCTCACACACCGGGCAGAGCTGCGCTGGGGGTGAACTGCTGTTACCGACACTGCCTTCGTCGTCTTTGTCCATGGGGTGACAGCACCCGCGCGGGTCGGACAGAGAGCTCTGCTCAGGCCCAGGCCGATGAGCAGGAAGCCAGTCCACTGCTTACAGATGCGCTTCTGCTTTTCCTGGGTGGGGGACGGTACTTGTAGTTGGGATAGTCCTGCATGTGCTGCACCCGCAGCCTCTCCGCCTCCTCCACGTACGGCCTCTTCTGAGCAGGAGTCAGAGCCTTCCAGGACTTTCCTACAACGCGTGGGAAAAGAAATTCCATATATATAATGTCTATGGAAATGTACGTAAATATACACTTCACACACTCCTAAAGTAAAATTTCAAAGATAAAAAACCAAATATAATTACAGAAACAAACTACAGTCAAACTACAGAAACAATGCAGAATTATTTACTGATTTATATGTGTGTGTGTGTGTTGTTTTATCTTTAAAATTGTACTTTAACTTTAGTAATATAGTTAGTTTGACAGCTGGGATCACAGCTCTCTCTTAAACATACATTGTGCCACATAATTTTATATTCCTTAAATTACCAGAGAGCAATGGTTAAATAACAATTTAAAATTTCATCCTCAGGCACATAAAAGCTGGAATTAATTACATATTAAAATTAGTACTAACTAAATTAAACCACAAATAAAAAGTAATTAACGAATTTATTTAACCTTTTTATGGATTGATTACGTTTAGAGGTTAGAAATTATATGTATTTTATGTTACTCATTTTGTTGTTTTTTATGGACGCACACAGTTATCCTTTCTAAATGGGGAAGTCTGGTACAGTTTGTGTATGAATTCGTTTTATAATTAATGAATTCATGAATTTAGTTTCAGCACAACTCTGATGGAACATCAGAACTGACTGCTGCAGGAGTTTTTATTTCTATTAGCAGATAAACTTTTTTTCCACTCAGAATGCTGGTCTTTCCTGGCAATTTGAAAAGCTTGAGCTTCCAGAGTGAGGAGACCTTTATTAGAGTCTCAAACTTTTAGAATCAACTTTTAGAACAAATATTTTTTGAGTCAATTTAAAAGTGTATTATTTACGAAAAGAAACAGTGTTTTCATCTATTATTATTATTATTATTATTATTATTATTATTATTATTATTAATGTTGTTAATGTTGTGCTATTGTTAAAATATGATATGATAATACATTAAAAATGTAATATTTTATTACATTATGAAACAGACCAAAAAAGAATACAAATAAACTGTATGGCCATTAAAAAAATGTCCATCAGCATTATTATTATTATTATTATTATTATTATTATTATTATTATTATTATTATTATCATTATCATTATCATTATTATTATTATTATTATTATTATTATTATTATTATTAGTAATAATAACGACGATGGTGATTATGATAATAATGATGTTTTCATTTAAAAGCAACACATTGAAAGTGTGTTATAATTATTGAACTGGAAACGAAAACAAATTGACGGAAATAATACCTAGTTGAAAGTAGGAACTTCTGCTCTGCTCAGGTAATAATACTGTTAATAATAATAATAATAATAATAATAATAATAATAAAACTGATAACTATAATCTTGCAATAATGGCCCAAGGAGTAGAAGTAGTCTGAGAAGATTAAGAAAGAGGAGGAGGAGGACAGCAGCAGCAGCAGCAGCAGCAGTATCTTACCCAGCATCTTGCTGAGCTCTGCGTTGTGTAGGTCCGGGTTCTGCACGGCCAGCCTCTTGCGCTCATCCTTGGCCCACACCATAAACGCGTTCATGGGTCTGCGGATGCGCGGCTCCGGCGCCCTGTCCGCGGGACCGCGCTGTCCGCCGCGCGCATCCCCGCCGTCCCCGTCTCCCGCGGCGGGACACTCGAAGCTCTCGGGCCACGAGGAGTAAGAGGTGATCAGCGCGGCCATGTGCGCGCTCCCGCTGCGAACCGCCAAAGCCGGGTAGTGTGCGCGCGCTCACGTGCGTGTGTGTAGCACCTGTGCTCAGGTGAGCTCAACACCTGCGCGTGGAAAACAAAAGCAAACACCGCAGATCGGAACGAAGCTGGTGAGGAGATGGGCGAGAAGATGCAGATAAAAGCTTCTGTTTCTGCTGTTGGGGAGAATAGACAGAGAGAGAGGGAGAGATAGAGAGAAAGAGAGGGTGACTCCTCCTCGAAAGCAGTGATTCACTCTTTCCCCGCGTGCTGGGGGGAAGCTCTTTATATGTGAGGAGCAGCGTCCAGCTCCAGGCCCCGCAGGACTCTCAGCTCCTCCTTGATTGCAACCTGAGACCTGCGACAAAAAAAAGGAGAGGAAAATATTTCAACACCGTTTACTACATAGTCACGTCATGATTTCATTGCGTGTGATTTTGATTGTGGAAGCCCAATGACAGACACTATTGTTTTAGTCCACTTCTGCTGTTTGCTGCATTAATTTGTTACCTAAACAAGCCCTTGTTCCACAAACAATGATTTCTCTCAATGAATGATTATGGATGATCTTTTCAGTCACACCTCTAACATCAGGAACATTTACAGGTGTTTTAAACACTTTAAAGATGGTGATACTTTCATTAATCATGAAGAATGATGGCCCAAAAGTAGGTAAATAACTGGGAACTTTTGGGCTCAACCAGGTAGCCTACTTCGGCTCTTTTTTTCCTTTACGCAGTTCTTAACGCAAGGTCCAGCGGGCTCTTGACGTCACATACTCCCCATTTCAGCACCTCCATTCATTACACTGTCACGGATGTGACTGTGACTTCAGTCAGAAGAGATACAGTTAAGCTTGTTTTTCCCCCTTCACATAGTTTGTGTTAGTCTCTATGGTGAGCTGACCCTCATTGCACAAGGGTCTAGTCTTCTCATAGGCGCACCTCAGCATTTAAGCTTTTACCCATGCTCGAGATGACAACACTCTACTTTTGCTGTCCATGTCCAGATGAAGCATAAACCAAGCCTGGTTAAACTCAGGCTTGTTAATGTCAAGCGCTACAGTGAAGCATGGCCTCCACTTGGAGGAGTTTCCCGCAGTCAGCAGAGCAGGCCTCTATCAGACAGAGGGTTCCTGTTGACAGAGCGTTCTACTGGCGGCCACCCCATGGAAGCTGTGGGAGAGACAGGAAGCGCTGGGAGAAAACCACAGTTCAGCACAAGAGAGTGGGAGAGAGGGTGAGGCTGTAAGCAACAAAACCTTGCGGTTCACAATCTTGTGTAGTGCAGTGCATTAAAACACCCAGATGAGTCTGGTTAAGGAGCTGATCAACTCAGTCATGTGTGATGATGTAGAGAAAATATCAAAAACATGAAGGGAGACATTGGGTACAGACTGGGACCGGAATAGGAAGCTTAATTTTGCCGATCATATTACAGAGCGCTCTTTAAAATGGCAGAAAGGGTTCCTCAGAATACCATGGAATTCAGGTTCCCAAACCTAATCCTGAAAATGCCCTGTCCTGCAGGTGTAACACACACAGCTGAACTGTACTGCTGTCCTGACGCTCAGTCTAAATGTACAGGGCAGAATTTCATGACATCGGGTCAGTTTTATTAATGTAGTGCTTTTTGCAACTGATGTTTTCACTAAGCATCTTTACAGAACCCAAGTCTGAGCCACTATTCAGCAGCCCGAGGGTGACAGAAGATATCCACTAAACTGGAAACAGAAACCCCAAGTCTCAGAAGGGGTGGACACTGAATAGCAAGAAAGTAGAGATTACTAACAAGATGCATAAACCGACAGTGTATATAGAATTAACCACCAATATCTATGTGCAGAATAAGGAAGATCCGCTAGAGTCTGTAGGAAAGAATAAATAAAACCTGGTTGATGGACAGCAGCACCTACAGATGATTCTTGACAGTGTAGGTCAGGTACAAAGAAGGCCGACGATGGTAAACCCACACCATGTCTGGTGTAATGAAAACAACAAAAATGGAGAAAAATAACTTCATTAAAAAAATGTAAGTTTATCTAAAGAAACTTTCAATAAAATATTTAAATAAGTCAAATAAATCTGTACAAAATGTAAAGGTTCTATAACAATTCAATTTGTTCTTCCTCAAACTGCACATACATACCAAAAGCTCAAAATTTAGAGCTACTTTAAATGTAGTTTCCAGGCAGCACCAGATGTTTGGAGTTCACTCAACTAATAGTGACCAGTTACCAGAACAATGCTCTTTTACATTCTATAAACTTAGCTCAAATATTTTCCCTGCTTTTTATTTTCCAGTCAATCTTTACTTAATCAGTTACTCTGTACTACTGGAGTTCCCAGGTTGTGGTTCTGGAGTACCCAAACTCTGCATCATACAGTGTTTCCATCTTTAAATCACTTGATCCAACTAATCTGTTGAATCAGCTCTTTTAAAAGGTCTTTGTGAGTTGGAGGGGTTGTCACAGAACTCTAAAACACACAGAACAGGGTTACTACAGGACCAGGTATCTGACCCTCTGATCTTACACATCTTTTTTTTTTTTTTTTTTTGCTCAGAGGAAAAAGCTAGAAACTGGTGCTGAAATCTGCATCCCAGGCAATATCTATGTAATGTGTCTGGCCCCTCAGGACATAGCCTTTTAGATGTGGGCTCAGTTCTCTGCAGGGCCAGAAAGAGGAGCTCGCTGTCCCAGATTGTTTAAACCTGTAACAAAACAGTCCTTCATTTCCTGCTCTCACTACTCTGCCTAGAAACTCCAGTCTAGCTGTATGAGTGTGTGTGTGGGTGATTATTTGGGTGCTGAAAGACTAATGCATGACTAATTCTTTTCACCTTCTGCTGTTTTGGTACTTATTTCCTCTTCATTCGGACCGGAGTTGATCACAAACAGCTCTGGATGTTTGGGACTTGGTGGGAGGTGCAATTATCTGCTGGCTGTATTCTATTTAAGAGTTCCGTCCGTCAGATGTGCAATGTAGCGCATATGGTCAATATTGCAGCGTGCAGGTCGGGGGAATTGCTTTGAGGCGTCTTGGGAAAAGAGAACGTGTCCTCAGCTAACTAGCCATATACCCACAGGGCAAGGGCACCGCTGTTTAACATGGTTTTAAGGGTAGGGCTTGTGCCAGCTTGTTTTCAGCAAGATTGCAAGATTATAAGACCATTAACAAAAAGGTATTTATTTTCTGAGCCCTCTGCTTATCAAATTCAGTGGCTACCAGCTCTGTACAGTTTAAACTGTACCATGAGTCCCATTTGCTTGATTTCAAATAGCCTAAAGCCGAACTGTACCCTCCTATGTCCCAGAAAAGGAAAAAAAAATATGGTGAGAGGTGGGATGTTAATACCATTATATCAACTCGCTTAGAGATTTCCTATATATTTACTCTCTGAGGTTAATATCATTGTCAGGGGCAACAGTGACACAAAATGACTAAGCTGTTATTCAGCATTGTGCGTGGCAGTCGTTATTTTCAGTAATAAGCGCCATAGACTTCCTTTTCCCCATTTTTTGCTCAGACACCCACTCAAGATTATCTTGATGGGATTTCTGTTGACATTTCGAGCGACGCCTTTCTACACAGCATCTTGCATATTTTTTGTCGAGTCCCATGTTATTTACTTCCTAACAGATGGGTGGTGTATGAATAACTGTAAGAGAGCTATGGTTTCCCTGAATTGGATTAAGCTCAAAACTGGGACACCCTCTTGTATAGGGGGATAACTGGAGGACCAATATTGACCATTTGACAAAGTCATCAAGCTTCTATACGGTCTTTGTTACTAGCCATCCTGCACTAAATAGGACTGCAGCTATATTTAGCAGAAAAGACTTTAGACACATCAACTAGTCTTTGTCAGGTAAGCTACACAATCTCAATGAAAACACTTCTAAGCCACATGGCACAAGCGCACTAAAGCAAACACTCCACACTGTGCCATCAATCCCCCAAAATGAAAGAAACTGAGCTTGTTAGTGCTGCTTATAACAGGATTTTTAGAAAGGCTGTTTAAAATTAGTGATCCATGGAATATTTACACATTACCCTGAACGAAAGAGAACAGACGTGCAAGAAGGCACACCCGACAGGAAGGAGTCAGTCTATTCAATGAGAGTAAACTATAGTTGTATTTGAAAATGTCAAGTCACTGGGCCCTGACTAAATAACCCAAACCAGACCTAATAATCTGTACAAATGCATGCATAGATACATCCAGCTATTAAAATGAGCTTTTTATTAATTACAAGTTGCCCTCTGAATGTCGAGCATGTTTAGAAGAGGAAAAAAAAAAAAAATCCACTTGTAAGAGGAGTCACAGTTTACATATCGTCTTTGCAGGAGCAGGTTAGACGACATTGCGTAAAATGACTTGTTTTAAGAGTAATGGGAAAGTTTCTGAGGTGTGGGCTACAATGCCTCACACATACAAGCAGGAAGAGGACAAGCATGACGGCACAAAAACGGAAAGTTATTTTAGAACATTATCATCCAAATTATCATCCATGTACAGCACTACTTGGTCAAATGTCTGGTTTTAATCAAAATTCTTTCTATCAAATGAGACCCCTGAGTCTTCAAACGTCCCTTTGTGTATTAAGACATCTTTACGAAGAGTCACACTGAAGAGGCAGTGATTTATTTTTCAAAGCTCAAGTTTCAAGCACTTACAAGGCAAATGTTACAGGCTAAAAAGCAAATTTTTATTTATTTTTTTCAATCAGCAAAGCATGATTTTTTTTCCCCCCTAGACATAAAACTTCATTGATGGTGTAAGAAGCATATGGATTAATAATCAGTAGAGTAAAAATGTGACTGTTGCAGTTCATTTATAGAGACCCAAGCAGCCTCTTTAAAATTCACGGGGATACAAAACACTCAGTCTAGCACAATTAATGTAATGCCTAATGATCATTTTTCCTTTTCTTGTCCTTTTTGGGTTTCTTTTCCTCAACCACTTCTGCCTCCTCATCTAACCGTTTTCTTCTCTTTTTCTTTTTTGTCTTGCTACTAGAAATCTCAGTATCCTTTACATTTTCTGATCCATCATGCTCATTGGCTGAATCCTTGGATGTTTGAGTGAGTATTTCTTTGCCTTCCTTTTTCTTCTTCTTTTCTTTTTTAGAAAGTGCAGCTGCATCTTCAGCTTTGTCATCTATTGCTGTAGATACATCACACGCTTTTTCAGTATCCTCCCCGCTAGTGTCTTTTCTCTTCTTTTTCTTCTTCTTCCTCTCCAGATCACCTTGCTCTGTGTCAACAACCTCATCTGTCAAGGGGAGTTCCTCAACTTCCTTCACATGTCCCTCATCCTCTTGACCGTAATGCTTTTTCTTCTTCTTCCTCTTTTGCTTGCTCTGTTGTTCCATGTCGCTGCTGTTGGGAGAATCCTCGTTGGATGTGGTTGGAGACAGCGGGTTGCTGCTGGCTGCTGGTGAGGAGGTAGCAGAATGGCCTTTCTTTAGCTGAGCCATGCGCTGTGCAAAGTATTCCTGCATGGTCAGTGTGCTCGTCACTGTGTTGAGTTTCACTTCTGGATTGGATGGACTGTCCTGGTCATTGCTGTCCTGTTCTTTCTCCTCCTGAGAATCAGAACCACTACTTGTCTGCAGAAACCGAGACAAAAAAAAAAGTTTAATCAGCAAAATTGAAGTTTAACATACATTTATTCTTGCAAATTTATTGCCATAATTTCTGAGGGCATATGAGAATGTACATATTCAACATCTGAAGAAAATGGTTTTAAGTGAAACCAAATACATCAACCTAAAATAAATAGACCAGACATAGTGGTTAGAAACATTAACCTACCCAGAGCCAAGAAATGACCACTTTTAATGTACATGTGCCACAAATACAAGCTATCAGTTCTTTATACAAGTTCAAGCTGTAAAATCAAGCGATTTAATCTTCTAAAGAAGTACATAATTTCCAGTCAAAATGATATTGTTTGTAGACACATGCTTTTATTTCTACCTTTATAGTGATGGTCAGTCATGGCTGTTTGCCAAACAAACTTTATGAACAGATATTCAACTGGGCACAAGCCACCTGTATAGTCTCTGTGGAAAAACACTACAGACAAAATGGGATACTCTGGAACGGCTACATGTAGTGTTGTACTTGCCAAATATCAGCTAGTAGAGTCTACCTGATTATTAGCGCATGGACACATCATCCTGACTGAATCAAAGGGCTTACATGAACATTTCTAAGCCACATGAAAAAAAGAAAAAAGTACAGGTAAAAAGGTCCAGGGCTGCATAGAACAGAAGTTTCTTTTTAGGTGGTTGCTTCTACTGTGCACTCCCATATACTTGCAGACTGTTAGCAGCTAGGACTTTAGCTAGGTTTAGATTTGCACGTCAAACATGCCCGTCTCCAGCAACAAGCTATAGCAACAGGGAAAGCAATGTGTTGTGGTGAGGAAAATAGTCAAGGAGGCCTAGTTCAGCTTACTAATGGTGACTGGCCTCATTTAGTTTATTTGCCAGTTTACAGCTTTACTTTAGGGGCAGTGGCTGATTTTTGACACTGTGTCTGGCTCTGTGAAAGAACATACACAAATGTTTGCAGACACTTTCCAGTGCTTTAATAACGTCCCAAATTTACTGGGCAAATTTTTTCGCATTTATCTTAAACAACATGCGGGTGGTCACACGATGCTGGGAGGGTAACGGTATAAGGAATTCACGTGTTTCTTCTTAGACACTTGAAGCCCCCACCCAATCACTCTGATCTGCTGCTAAGGCAATGGCTTAACACAGTTCAACCTGCTTTGCAGAAAACTAACTGCCCATTCTGGTTAGGTCAGCTAACAGACTCCTCATCTGGCTATCAAGAGGGCGGATCATCCTACCCACCCAGAGAGAGTGAGGCCAATTATATACTCTTGGATTCCTTCTTAAAGTGACTAATGGAAGGCCAGCTAGGTCTGCATCTTGGGGAAACTAAAATCCTGCTTAAAACGTCTGCACAAAACATTCATGTTTCCAAAAAGTCACTGATTGTCAACAGGTTCTTAATTTGTAAAGGAAAAACAAGTTGCAGGACAATGCCGTTTTAGAAATATCTGTCTCTAGCATCAGCAGTTTCTACAGATCAAAATGAATCCACCAAAAAAAACCACAACTGTCCATTAGTAAACCTTACAGCAGTAACAAAGACCCACATTTTAACTGGAATTTGCTACTTGTATGCTTACGAGATCTAAAAATAAAAAGAATGACAGAAAAACAAAATGAATACATGTTCTAGATGCTTTTACACAAACGCACGCGTGTGTGTGTGTGTGTATATATCTCTTAAATACATTATTTCACATACCCGCTCATGAACTGACCGAAGCCAGCCGATACTTACCCAACATGCCTAATAAAACCTGACAGGACAGCACTGTTCAAATGGCCTAATAGTGATAAGAACAGCGGTCTTTTAATTCACATTAAAGGTATTTAGCAGACGCTCTTATCCAGAACAGCTTCCAGTTACTGATTACAGGGACAGTTTTTTTCCCCTCAGGAACCCAATGGTGGTAGTGCTGGAGGTGGGATTCAACCTGCAACCTCTTGGTCCATAGGTGAGCCTCCTACCACTAGACCACGACCGCATACATTAAATGAATTAACAAATTAAATACGAAGAGTTGCATTCTGAGCAAATAATCAGCTCTGCATAAGGCACTTTAGTGCAGCTTTGCAGTTCAGATAACCTGGAGACGTCTTCATCTAATCCTAAAGTCCTTTATTATGTAACATGCGTAGATTTTCGTTTGAGCGTGATTCTGCTAAACTCTATCAACATTGTGATTCTAATAAGCAAAAAGTCAGATTAAAAGCTGGTTTGTGTGTTTTCACTGATTTTTTTTCTTTTTTATACATTGTAGTATTTAACCTCTCTCTGTTTTCCCCTTTAAACTTACAAAGTTACAAACTTACAACTCTGTCAGACCTCAGACCTGCATTTTGTAACATTTTGGCATGTTACACACGTGTGTAAATGAACTACCCCATAATGATTTAGAGCATATTTGACTGATGAGTACAGGTCAGCATCAGAATGGAGCATGCAGACAAACACACAGTCATTTGTATAGCAAAAACACCTACCCAATCACAGCTGGCAACAACACAGCAGACACTGACTATGTTGAAAAGACCACAGAGGCACACTTTAGATTAAACTGAAACTAGCCAGCACTTAGTCACTACAGCACCTCTGCTCCATTCATCTTCATTTCGCTAATGGGCTGCTCAATGCATAATGATTTGAGGTGAAGAATACCCACTCTGAAGGCTGTGCTAAACAACAGCGGAGCTCTACATTATGTCACAGGCAGCCATGAAAATGGCATTTTTCAAAAGCCCCATCAAGGGACCTTAAAAAAAGGTTTGTTGGTGAGTCTCTACTGGAAATACCTCAGTATAACAAATGAAACCAGTATTCCATGCCTCATTCAATCGTATGGACTAGTATAGCTACACGGATTGCTGTAGAACTCCACATTACAAATGTGCAAGAGGAGGCAGTTACATTCTTAGACTCCTAAATGATCTTGCCACGGGAGCAGTAAGGCTTTTTTTTTTCTTTACATTTCAAGTCCATTTATAAAATGCATCTTAAAAGAACTACACAGAAAATCTAGGAAACCAAAATTGGTAATTTTATAGCACTGCATCAAAAACAAAAAAGTCTGCACCTTCTTAAGGTGTGCAAGCGGCCTTTTTTAATATTAGTCACTACGAAATGGAGCTTGATCTTTAACGAATGGGACCAAACTAGAGAATGTACGAAACACCTGTATTACACGATTCAACATAATCTTTCTGCTGAATTGAGAGTCACCTCTATTAAAAGCTGCTGCTTCAGATCTTGCCTTGAAAGTTGTCCAGTTGCAAGGCCTGGAAAAGGAGAACTGCAGATGTAGGCTCATTAAAAGAAAACTTTCCCACTTTTTCCTTCTGAAAAAATCTATAATTCCCAGTTTCTGCACAATGGTATTCCCTCTGGTTTGGACAGTAGCTGAGTGCAAGAGTGAGGTGTAGAAGTGATGGGCCAAGCAGGCAGCATGTAACTGGGGCTTAGTGGAACGTCTGGGGGGCATTTTAAGAGTGAACTGTGAAATTACTCTCAGGAGGGGAAAAGAAGAGAGGAGGAAGAGAGAGAGAGAGAGAGAGAGAGAGAGAGATGAAGAGAGATGGAGTGAGCAGGGAAATCCTCTTCATCAGAGAGCTGTGGTGATGCTGTCTGCATGTGTGGTTGTGCGTCGTGTTCCGCCTAGGGACCTCCATTAGCCTTATCTCTCTAATGTGGCCAGAGGAGTGCTGCTGGTAGCGCTCCCTCAGCATTGCTGAGCAGGGACCAGCTTGTGCCACACACACACACACACAGGAGGATTGCACAGACAAACAAAAGCCCAAACGTGCAGGCACGCTGACACACAGACGGTCGAGGCCCTCCTTACATGACTGTGCTGAAGAGTTCCCCATTGACAAATAACCACGACGACAACAAGAAAGTGCCATGGAGCTCATCTGCCTTTCACTTCATCTCGCTGTTCGCTCCATTTTCCCTTCTCCTTCTGTTCCTTTTCTCCACCCTGTCCCTCTCTTTCACATTTCTCCTGGCAGCAGGGGAGGCCCCAGGAAGAGGATACGTTCCCTGCTGCCGTGTGCAGGGCTCAGATAAGGCCCCAGTAGCGCAGGCCATCGGCTCTTTCCTGCTTGACGATCCCCCGACGCAGGTCTTTCAGGGGTGGGGGTGGTCCAAAGGAGAGGCTTTGGGAGTTGGGACAGACGAGAAAGTAGAACAGGGCATTTTATAGGGCAAAAACAAGACCACACTTGCTGATGCCAACACACAGGAGCTCAAGTCCTGTGATGAAATGCAACTGGCTGCGTTTATTTATGAAAAAATAAATAAACAAACACACACACAAACAGAAAATAATTTGGTAGTGCAGTGCTCCATAATTTGCTGCTGAAAACGGCAACAAATTTCTCCACCTCCATGCTATGTCACACTGTCTCCTTAATTTATGAAAGAGAAGCAATATTCCTCACTGCATAAAGACTATGCTAGTTTAGCATTGTGAATGCTGTGTCAGCAACGAGAACTTCTAGTGTCCAGGGACTAAAGGCTGCATATGGTGAGGAAGTAGCGCAAAGAAACAGTGCTATATTTAAGAGTATCACCAGGTAGAGGGAGAGATTTCTCGTGCTTTCAGTGAGGATACAGTCTGACATCTCTTCAAATAATTCCTAACAAACAAATAAAATAATTTAAAAATGACAAAGCAAACCTGTGATGGGAGTGTACAGACATTTCACCTTGGTAACATTCTGAACCCGAGTATGACTTGTTAGCTTCTTCTAAACAGTCATATTGGAGAGCCATTCTCTTTATAACTACTCTGCTCTTCAGCTTTGAGTAAAATGTCTTATTACGCAAATATAAAGTCTTGTGTGGTATGTCACTGCTCTGTTATATGGATTAGACCCTTCTAGATAATTAGGTAGATAGAAAGGCAGGAACGGAAAAACGAGAAAATCTGGCCCTGATTTAACGTGCAAAGACACGTTAGCTGACTGAGCTTTGGGGGGGGGGGCAGTAGAAAAACAGGCCCCGCTCTATTCAGCGGTTCAAAACATTAACGGTCCAATCCATCACCCACAAGGTGAAAAATAAAGAAGGGTGTCAACATCAGCGTCCACTGAGGTTTCAGAGTCATACTAGCCGCATGCTAAACAAGCCTGTACTGGGCCCATTACAGACACTGGCCAATAGCTAATATCAGGCCTGTATTAGGTAGAGGGCTGATTGTGCGAGTGTGTTCTCATTGTTCTGCCACGATTATAAATTTGGCAGTGGCCTGGGTGTATGGATCGGGCGCAAGATTGCCTAGCTGCCCCTCCCCAATGAGGAGAGGCGGGCCGCCACGCCATCCTTCATACCACTCACGTGGGTGGACAGCAAAACAGGTGGCTCCCACGCAATACAGCAGCCTGCCTGGTTTAATTGGGACCTTAACGTCTAATATTACAAGATATTAAATGACTCTGAAATTACCAGATGAAACAAATCAACAGACTCCATTACCCTATCTAAATTTGTTCATTGCCGCTCCTCTTTGTCCTCAGAGGAATCCTAATCTGCATCAGTCCATGAACATCTTCAATAGGAAAACGTATTTCCTATAAGCTATTTAAAGGGCAAAGGGAATTTAAATGAAGAATTTGAAAGAGCAGAATATTGTAAGACATGCTCTCTAGGGTGCCACCACACAATGGTGAGGATAGTGCATGAAAAGCGATTTTGCTTTACATTAAATGAAAGTTAATATAAGAAGCACAATATGGGTCTTGACTCAGCTGCAGTTATCTGCCCTTCCATGTTCACAGGTAAACTGTAAAGATGTGTGAAAATGATGAAAAAAGAAAAACAAAAAAAAACCCTGGACGGTTTAAAATAAATAACTAAATAAATAAATACATAAATAATTCATTTTTGGATCAAATTATTATTTTTTTAATTAAAATAAATAAATAAATAAAAGAAGGTATTGAGAAAAGAAAGAAAAAGCATGAGCTTAAAACCCGAAAGGCACAAAGACGGGAGCACGTCTGTGGCAGGCTTCCGCAGAAGCTGCTTGCATTACTTATCACAAGAAACAAATGGCAACAACACTCTGCATAGGGCATCATCGCTAAACTCTTCTTGCTTTACAATGTAAAGTGCTTGCCTTTCCGTGCCCCCTGAGGAGCTGATGTGTCAGCCCAAAGATGGAGGAGGCGCCGTTTACTTTGCACAGCGGCTGTGATTTATTCGATTAAAAAGGGCAGTGATTAAACATGAGCAGGGGCCTCTGCAACAGCGGTGGCTCTGAGGAACGGCATACAGTTAGTTTCCTCAGCTGCGCTGTAATCACCCTGCCAGGGCAGTCCTGCCCAGACCTGCAGCTACCGCACCACACGGCCATTTCTGTTACAGAGCTGCCTTTTTTCCACTCCCTCCACTTGAGCAGCACTAATCTGTACATGTCAGCAACCTGGCAGAGCCAGACAGCCACAGAGTGAGCTATCGGAGGCTGGAGTGAGGGTGTGGGGTGAAGAGGAGGGAAGGGGAGGGCAGGGCGTTTGTCACTTTGGCCCGTTTCTCTATTATTCCGTGGCGGCAGCAACAGCGCCCTGTCAACAGCGCGAGGGAGGCCGCGCTTTTGTTTGAGGCAATTAGATGTTATCTGATAGCGAATTAAGGTTCCCTAACTTCAAACAAAACATGCCTTTTGAGAGCAAGTGGTCGGTTACTGCATTACCGCACTAGCTAAACATGCCCGATCACATGGTCGTGCAACTTTAACATACCGCCCACTCATAAGCTCACAACAGCCCATTATGGTCACAGCCTGATTGGTCATCATTTTTTTTTTCCTAGGCCAGAAAATGGCAATTACATGTAGCCTTTATTTATATATAAAACAAAACAAAAAAAAGGGTAATTGCTGCTGATACGGCATGCCTGCACAATAGAAAACTAACAAGTTAAATAAGGACACCACAACAAACTAGTTTGGTTAATAAATGTGTGTCAAAGGGGGTCAGGCTTTGAGAAAGTAAAAGTTGTTTTTTCCCCAGCATCTTAATGTGAAGATGAACATGCAGTCCATAATGTTTAACAGGACTATCAAACTGGCGCAGTTAGTCTGCAGAAAAATTGTATGAACGTTGCATCACATTTTCATGACGAATGGATGAATAGAAAAGGTAAAGACAATTTGTCAAAAACCTTTGTTAAATTCCATCAAAAATGGTATTTCTTCTTCTGTAAAGTTATCAGTTTTTGGTTGCCAACTTCAGTTATCAGAGCTTTTGCTCAAACAGCAACAACACTTAAAGTTCCTAAACTTAACACCCCTTAAAGGGGCAAAAATTAGGCTGAATTTTCAACCATTCATTAATGTAAAAATATAAGAGGCACAAATATATCTTATTAAAAGCATGACCATAATCACTCTGCAATTACACTGATAATCGTGTTTTACTGAGCTCTGTGACAGCAGTAACTCCTGTGAGATTAATGCCCGAGTGTCTAACTAAACTGAACTGAACTCAAATGAATGTTCTGCACATGGCGGTACCCTGACTGCAAGTATTTCTTGGTGATGTGGTAGCAGCTCCACTGACTTAAGCATCAGGAGAGAAAAGTTCTGCAGTGTCAGCAAGGACTCAGTGTTACACCCTGCCCACGGGGGTCTCCCTGGTGTCCCATGATGGTGCTGCCCCTCGTCCCTTTGCCACATCTGCCAAACGACAAGGCTGATTCGATGGCTCCTCATTTGGGGATGGGAGTGCATCGGGGGAACGGGCGAATGAGCCATTGGGCGATCCTTCATGAGGACGGGCGTGGGTGGATTCCAAGTGGCTACAGGTGCCACCCGCTGATCCTGCGGCTTTGTGTCAGCCTGGATGTGGGAGTGAGAGGCCAGCAAGGGTTACAAACTCAACCCTGAAGCAAGGCTGCCTAGTAGAAACCAGCAAGAGGTGCAGAACTGACCAAATTAAATATCAATTAACATAATATTGAAGTAAATACGCTGATCTGGTGAGAAAGACCTACCAAACATCTTGTTTTCAAACACAGAATCACCACCCCTTTAACAATAAATAAACTAATATATGAATGAAATAATGCAAAGGAACAAATAAAAGATAAATAAGCAACAAACTCATGATGAGCTTAGCTGCAGTACGAGTATACTGTACTGATTTTTTTTTACATTTTTCTTCCATATTTCAGAATACTCCATGAACACAATTTAATTTGTTCATTTGTAATTTTAACAAAAATAAACATTGTTTTACTCTGCTTACCCAATGAAGCAAAAAGATCCACCATAGCCACGGATGAAATGAAAGAAATTCCATGAATAAATAAAATTGCAAGAAAAAAAAAAAAAAAACCAAAGTGTAAGCCTTAGTGATAAACCTTTGACGCGTGCAGCAGTGGTAAAAAATGACTAAGTTTGGTTGATGTATGAAGCAGGCGGGAGTCCATTTATCAGCAGGCCCTCAGTGGTCGCCCGCTAGGGTCCCTCAAGTCACAGGCCGCGACGCTCTCCTTTTGACTGATTAATTAGCCAATCACAGGACATTTTTCACCAGCGGCAGGAAGGTTTATTTCAGCTAATGCTGGGGCTTGGCTAACCAAGCTATGTTCAAGCAAACTCTGCTCTTTCTTTCAGGCCTGCTAGCATGGAGGGGGCTGCAGATGGGGGCACAAGAGATAAATCAAACCCACACCTACACTCATACACCCCACCCTGCAGTCTAACTAAAGCCCCCAGGGGCTGGGAGGGAGGGGGGGGGGCGCACGGCAGAGAGAGAGAGAGAGAGAGAGAGAGAGAGAGAGAGAGAGAGAGAGAGAGAGAGCTTATAATAGAAAGACACTAAAATACGGACATCAGATCAAGACGAAACCACTACATTTTCTTGCTCATTCACATCTTACAAGACTTGCAAACAATGGTTTTTCCCTCCTGGAACCTTCTTTATTTTATATTCCACAGGGTCTGCATCATTCTTTGATATGCAACAAATTATGTAGGAATGTTCCAAATCATAGTATTGGCAAAAAGGAGAAAAAAAGTTTGTTAAAAATATTAAAAGGTTAAATTACGAGCCATTGGGCAAAAAAAAAAGGCAAATCGCAGATAAAGTGTCCAGAACAGAAAGGAAAAATGAGGGGTGCACTAACACCCATGGTATTATGGAATACTATCAAAAACAATAACTAGAACTTTACTCAGGGAAATCCTACTCATTTCACTTTTTGTTTAAGATAAAAGTTGGCTTAATAACCCATATTATATATCTATCTATCTATGGATCACATGACAGTAGCCAAATGTAACATTAAGCGCATTACAAAAGCAGTCTTGCTGGTACAGCAGTGGCCTGACCCTGTTAAGGTCTGACCACAAAGTAAACTGTTTGCCTCCATCCAGAGGAGGCTGTTTCTCAGTCTTCTTTGTATTGTAGAGTATGATTGGGGCTTGAGCACGACCTAGAGATGGATCACAGTGTGGCCTCAGGATGGGCAGCTGCTACATTTTTGCAGTCACATGGTTACTGCGCCCAGCACACACTGACGCCTCTAATGCCAAACCAGGCCTTCCAAACCCACCCACTACAATAGCTGCATGTCTGCCTGAGCCGCACTCAAGGAACTATGATTAAGAGATTCCATGTTTGCATAACTGTGTCATACAAAGTTTAAAATGTCCCCACTGTCTGCAAAAGGCAAGGTCAAGTATCATTGCAACAAATCCTATGTCGAAACTAAAAGTATACTCAACAGCGCTACTCGAAATAGGGTGCAATCAAAACCATTTTAAGTGGCAAAAAATTTCTATACACCATATTGGCTGATTTGATTATATATTATTAGGGCTGGCACGAATAGCATTTTAAAGGCTTTGATTACTTGTAGGTGTTTCCAAACCAGGACTAAATTCTCAATCCTATCCCTTAGCAGTTTTACCCAATGATACATCTGACCTTCTTCTAAGAAAAGAGGGGGGGGAAAAAAACAACACCACACAATTGTTGATAAATAAGCCTTTACATCCTGAACTTTTTGGTAAGGTTTGAAACTAACAAAGGAGGTTCCCAAATTCTAAAATTAAGCAATAAACCACAAGAAACTGTGTTACAGGTCAGTTATAAAGGGGGTAAAAATTCACAAAAATGTCCTGATGGCCAATATTGTATGTTGCACATTTCATAGAGTAATGTTATTGTTTTGCATTTAACAGTAACATCATAAGTCACTTTCAGCATTAAAATAATACTATCAGCCTTTTCCCTCAGGATCAATACATTTTTCCAATTCTGGTTTTGACACACTGGAGCAGTGTCCCTATTGGCTCCCTGCTCTTTATACAGTGTGCAACATAGAAATTGAATGACTTCTTCTTTTCTGTTTGGCTGCTCCCGTTTAGGAGTCACCTCAGCAGATCAACCATCTCCATTTCTTCCGGTCCGCTGCATCTTCCTGCTTCAAACCGACCACCTGCATGTCCTCTCTCACCACATCCATAAACCTCCTCTTTGGTCTTCCTCTTCTCCTTTTTCCTGGCAGCTCCATCTGCAACATCCTCCTCCCGATATAACCCTCGTCTCTTCTCTGGACATGTCCAAACCAACGCAACCTTGCTTCTCTAACTTTGCCTCCAAGACGTCTAACCTGAGCTGTCCCTCCAATATACTCATTTCTAATCCTGTCCATCCTCGTCACACCCAACGAAAACCTCAGCATCTTTAACTCTGACACCTCCAGCTCCGCCTCCTGTCTTTTCGTCAGTGCCACCGTCTCCAACCCACACAACATAGCTGGTCTCACTACTGTCCTGTAAACCTTCCTTTTAGTCTAGCTGGAACCTGTCTGTCGCAAATCACTCCAGCCACTCTTCAAAATAAAATGAAACAGTGACTCTGGATTCTAAATAACTAAAATACTGTTTCGATCCCAGTCACTCATGCACAAGTTTTTACTGGACAAAAGACTTTCTTGTATAAACCAGGATTTCATGACTTACACATGTGGTAGTGCATCAGATGAGATTTATCCTGTGTGTAATGTTTTAATTGTACAAGTTTCTTTCAATGAAAATCTATTATCAATGTGAGATAATTAAGAGTTTCTGGATCGGCCTACTTTTAGCAAAGAAATTAAGAAGTCAACCACTAAAATTGAGCAAAACCTTCGTATTTCACTTTACAAAAACGCATGCTCCTGTATTCATTTAAATATTTGTCAGATCTAAATATGGTGCACTAAAAAGTATTTTCTTCACATGGGTGTTTTGAATTGCTGATCATTTGTCTTTCAATGCATCACTTTTTTATACCCTTTTTTGTTTTAGCCTTTTTTTTTTTAGGCCTCTATTTGAAATGTTTAATTATTATAATTTTTTTACAGCACTTCATTGACTACATCATTTATGGAATTTGCACATCCTGGCACAAACAAGTTGGTATCGGAATGAAGGAAATCACTTTTGTTAATCTCCGAAGTTTCATCATATGCTATGTTTATGTTAAAAGTTAGATGTTTTTTGTTATTTAACCATAATGGTCCTTTGTGTTCAGCATGTTTTGCTGTGATAAAGACAGACATGTAAGCAAAACTCAACTACTCGACATTTAAAATAAACCCACTGAAGTTGGAGTTCTCCTGGCGTGAATAAATATTTAGGAAATCAGTATTGGCAGTTATTGTTGGCCAATCGATATATATATTGCTCAGGCCCAAGACGATACACACAACCTATTTTCAAGTGTTCCTCTAAAATAAAGTAACGAGGCGTCCAGCAGAGCAGGGGTGAGCTGGGACAGCCTTTTGTGAGTGTGTGTGCATGTACGTGTGTGGTGAGTGTGTGTCAGGGAGCATTGTGGCAGGAGATAAGGGGCTGGCAGGAAGCTGAATGAAGAGAAAGGAAAACCCCTGGTGCAAGAGGTGGGAGAGAAGGCTGCCAAAACCTGGAGCAAGCGGTTGCACAGCAGTGTCTCAATGATCAGCTCTGCACCAGCCTCACTCTCTACCTGTTCTATACTGGAAAGCAGAATAGTGACTCTGCATTTTAAGTGATTTGAGAGGTGTTGCCACAGTGTTTTACACATCCCGTCAGACACTTGCAAAGAAGGCGATTCCCCAACACAAAAACTATTTTCCCGCAACTATTTAATCCAAGAGGAGTCCCAGATATTCCCACATACTAAAGCAAGTGTAAAAGAACTTCTTTAGCTTGAATGCCTTAAATCTACACACAACACTATAAACCTTCTCCTCATACAAACTTTCTCTGCAGGGCCTAACTGCTCACTCTTTTCTTGGGTTTGCCATCAGCCCTTGCCACAAAGCCTCCTGGGATGCCATTGTGATTCTGCTCAGATTGGTTTTCGATCCGGTCAATAAAGTCCCTCCTGAACAGCACAATAACAAACCGGAACAAAACGATTACTTGGGATGGAGGAAAAAGAAAAAGAAAGACCCAAACACACACACACATTGCTAACATTTCCCATTTTGGGCAGAGTAGGAACAGTTGCTATTGTGTGGTGTTTGCTGGGTAAGGAGGAGGCACAGGGAGTTTAGTAAAAGCAAGGATTTGAAATATCAATATCTTCCAATCGGTTGGTGGTTAAGAAGTTATGACCTTGCTTATCTTCAACAGCATGATCAGTTTTAAACTTAACCCATCAGATGCGCTTTGGTTAACGGATGCCATCGTTCTTAAAATAAAATCCTCCCACTTAATGTGCAGAAGTCGAAGTGCGTGTATCATCCGATCTACGTAAAAGATTTATGCAAAGAGTTAAATAAATGAATACATTTCTAAGATTTATGTTCCTGCCTATAGGCAATGTTTTCCATTTTCCCTTAGCAAACACTGGCACTAAGCAACTGCACTGCTGAAATCTAAACAGAAAATGATGTCAGAGAGCACCTGTAACCAACATCAGAGCAGGGATATCAATAACCTTCCATTTTCACAGCCTGGCAACTGTCTGCGTTGTATGTTCACTGCCAAATACTCTGTGTATCAAAGAATTCAACTTAATTAAGAAATAAAACAACAAACTGTGTTCCCATGATGAAGAATTTACCGAAAACAAGGCCCAAGGAATAAAAAGTTTCAAGGGCCAGACTGTTTGTTCACAAACCCGAAGTGGCAGATACTGTTAAGCTGAATAGAACCTCGAGACAGAAAAACACACAGTGAAACACATAAGGACATCTATTGGTCATGTGTTGAATCCACACCGGCAACACCAAGTTTACTCTGCTAAGCCAAAAAGCCACATAAGCCAAAAACAAATTGGCAGTGTAATCCCCTCAAACTTTAAACTAACTTTTCAGGGATTTTATGGAGTCATCAGAAAGTCCTTTTTCTCATTTCATCATTTCCCATGCCCTGAAGGACAGTAGGCAACAAATGTCCAGAGAGGGTAACGGATAACACGCTAACTGAAAAACGGTACCTGATGTGACCGCAGTGGGGCAGGGGAGGAGGGGGTGGGCAGAAAGAGTGGGGGTGTTAATCCGTTAAAAGGATTTCTGCGCTTTCCCTGCACAGAGTCCAACTGCACGCCATGACATGGCTAATCACCAGCCCTCGGCCTCCCGTAGGCATCTCACATGACCTGGAGCAGGTCTGTGGTGCTTACAGGTGGACTAAACTGGACAGAACATGTAACAGGAACGCTGCCAAGCATACAGACTCACACCATAATCAAAAGTTGAAACATTTGTATCCTTGTTAAACAATTATGGTTATCAGTTGTGGTTCTTGCGGCTGGAAGGTACTTAAAAGAGAACGAGCAGTGTCAGAATCTTTTGAAGCAGTAGATAAGACTTACCTCATCCTGACCTCTGATCTGTTTCGACCTTTTCCCAAAGATGCAAGCAAGGTCCGTCTCACTGCGACTGGAGAGGTCCTTTCCTGCGAGAGAACATTAAAAATAAACTCTTTAAAGCCCTAAGCCTCTGTTACACGTGTTAAGTTTTATTTTTCAGTCTGGGATATTTATTGATGAAGTGCAATTATGGAAATACAAATGTTGATTTTTGCATGTTTTGAAACAACTTAATGCTTTTTTTTTTTTGGACAAATGCATTGATCAAAAACTTCTTGTAGTTAAAAAGTCATTGTTTATCAAACTTGAGCTCTCTCGAACATGAAAAGAAAATGTCTCCGGCCACGACCTGTTGACAAATGAATATTTTTCTACGGGGGTTCTACTCTAAAAATTATTGATTTAAATGGATAAGGGTCGCAGGACAGTTTTGAACTCCTGCCGAGAGGAAAGGTTTTAAAGGCAAAAGAGGGCGCGCTGCGTGGTCACAGGGGATGAAACGGATGAAGAAAAACAAACGATGCAGGGGCGGCCCCGCCTCACGCCTCCCGCTTTCCAGCGGCTCAAAGGCTCCAGGAGAGCCCAGGCGCCCGTCTCGGCCTACAGGCCTGTTCGTCCAGCTGCATCCTCTTCCTCCAAGCAGCCCCTGATAACGGCAGGTTATTTATTGCTCTAAGCGCTTTTTCTCTCTGCCTTTCAAAGGGTAGACCTTGCCTCCCTGTTACCAAGTTATCCTGTAAGGAGGCTAAACAAAAGGCCAGCTCACACAAGCCGTCTATTGATCCAGTAGAAATCAAATGTCACCCGAAAAAGGCCTCTTCACATTTTGTACATACATCCATTAGTCTGGGCAGGCTATGGGGGCACATACCAGGCCTAGTGACAAGTGTAAGACTTCATTTTTCAGATTCTTTCCAATATGGCCATGGGCCGCTGGCAGGATGTGTTGGTATGCTGGTGCGGTTCAGGTGCTATGGAAATCCTGTTGGGAGCAGTTGTCAAGGTCACCGTTGAGATGGCGATGAGTGCCATGAACTGCAGCCAAACCAGATTAGCAATCACAGAAGCTTTTTTCTGGATCGACTTGTTAATCTGACAACCAACAAACTAATTGACTGCCTTAAAAGACACCCAGATAGGATCAAAGCTTTCACTCTCGCATTTCAAAGAAGAAAAAAAAAAGCAGATCTTCCCCTTTAGTATTTGTAGTATTTTCTTTAGTGACAGAAAACGATCAGAATAAAGTGGAGGTGTTCCCTTAACTGAAGGAATTGTATGCGTACTCAACGACAATGTAACGGGCTGAAACGTAACCAACACTTCCCAGATATGATAAGGACTTACTAAGCTCTTCAAAATATAAAAAAGGCCAATTATCTGAGCCCAAAACTGGTTTGTGTGTTAAACGGACTGGCCTACTCGGCCAACATAAATGATAAAGCACTCCGATTCAATGCACATCAACAACTTCTGAATCGGTTGATAAATGAGCAGCCAATTAAATCTGGGTTACTGGTTTACACTGTTAGTGCCTGTGCTTGGGCAGTGGAGACGCCAGTGCCTTCCTCCGGCACTGAAAGCAATCAATCTGGAAAGCTGACTCCATCAGTGAGAGCCAGGTGGTACTGGGCAAGGGAGACTTGCTGGTGGTGACTAGCGACTTCTTGTTCATGTGCTATATTTTGCCACAGAATTATGCTTCAGCTATTCCTGGTCTGAAAAGATACAGCCCGGAGTATAAGCATGTTACTCCGATTACAAATCAGGCTGGCCGACAGGAGCTTAACCCTTCTGTGTACCTGTTAGTGTGACGTGGAAATAGGTTACATGTCTATGCATTACAGGACTGCCCATCTAAGCTTCAGCCAATATAGCACTGCATAAGCACCTGATGAACACAGGCTGCCTGTGCCTACATATGTAACTGGTTTATCTCTGCTAAACCCTTCACCTGGCAGCAAGCGAAACGAGGTACACCTTGCACAGGACACGCAGCGAGGCATTCTAGGGGTCACCCGGTAGGCCTAACCTTACCAAGAGCCCTCGGACAGGATCTAGTCAAATGCAACGAGAAACCTTTTCTGATGATTCATAGGCCCAGTAATTAATGTCACTCGCTTCACATTTCAAATAACAAGCCACACTAAGTTTGTGGGGTCAGACTTGTATCATACAAGACTAACAAAAGCTGAGGTAACCGACATGGACACTGATTGCTTAGGAACCACATTAGCATCTGTGCATTCCTGCTGGTAACTGAGCAACAAAAAAAAAAAGCTGAAGTTCTCGTTCTACTTGCTGGTTTTAATCCCAGCAGCAGGTGAAAAGGGTTGACATCATGTAATCAGAGACCAGGGCAACAAACTGCAACTTGAAACCCCAGCATCAGCTCTTTAAACATTTAAAATTTGGCCAAAACCTCTAGCTGAACCCTCAACTGCGATATGATGTGATGACATTCTGCATTGTTTAAGAACTTCAGCAACCATGTTTAGCTCTGCAAAACCGAAGATAATCACATAAACTGAAGAGGTCACAAAGGTCTGAGAGGTTCATGTCTGAGGGAGTCTAAAGACAGGCGCTCTAGTTTGGGAGTTATCTATTTCAGAGAACGTCCATGCAAACCCTGTCTGGAAGGACAACAACCTCCTGTCACACAGCTAAATAAAGAAACTCGTAGACGATGACGACAACGGCAGCGTGCACCCATACTCTGCGTTATCTGCAAGACTCATCAAGCACTGATTGAGACCATTTTGAGCTGCAAATGCATCAGCCAGCGCTCCTCACAGGAAACAGGAAGTCATGCTATTAAGCCATGTGCCATGAAAACTTGTCAGGTGATAAGAGAGGAGAGCCCTTTTCTCCACATTCCTGGGATTTCTAAAAAAAAAAAACACATTAAGTGCAGTGGAAAACACAAAAGCCGAATGAACATGAAGATGGACACATCTGTGTGTCCCTGACCCCAATGATTTGATAAATTCCAAAAAATGGAAAATTGAGTGTTTGTAGTATATAATTTATCACTATATAGGTAAACCTGTTGAAGAATATAAGCTGCTGGCACGTTCCTGGCTAATTGTCTAGGTGGGTTGTAAGCCACTCCCTGTTCTCAAGGCTGTTCTCTGGTTAAGCTGACCGTACTGTCCTGGCAAGCTGATCTACTGCAGCAATGACCCGTGAGCTACTGCTACTGCTGCCAGCGAATTCCAGGTTCAGCCCCTCACATGTTAGGAGACACAGAGACGCGGCTTGTCTTTAACCACAAGTGTGGTTTGACTGACTAGTCTGAGGAAAATAGTTTGAAATGGTTATATGGCTTATAGTGTCTTCTTACAGATAACCCAAATAAAACCATAGATTACACCAAGCCATTTCACAAAAATTTCCAAAACTATCATTTGTGGGCTCAGAATTATAAGGTTCTAGCTGACATGTGTGTTGAGATTCAGGTATGTCCACATAATCACTTAGTACTGATTACTGTTGCTGTGGTGAAACACTTCATAAACAAATGTCAAGGCTGTTTTTTTAAAAAGTAAAAGGTTCCCTCTTGAAAATAGTACATTACCTTAGTGTTAAGGTTCTATCTGCAGTCCAATCAGTGCAGAAAATGAATGTGGGATAACCAAAAATCCATGGCACACAATACTCATGTCAAATCTCAGCAATTAGATGTTTAGAAGGCTGAGTACAGTGTTAGAAAAAAGATACTGTCCAATTACATATTAGTCCCAGAGTACAAACAAGTCTAAATGTACCCTGAAAGATACAGCATGGCTCTTAAAGTCCGACCGCGTACCTTACGTAAGCTTTCAGAGATAAGCTACATTCACTTTCCCACCAGAAAAAGGCCATGTCTTACCTAACCTAGTCAATCATAGAAATAAAAGAAACTGGGGGTCAGGACAGAGCAAACACAGTCGACGCAACACAGTTAACTACAACTAAGAATAGGTCCCAGCTATGTTCTCGGACTGAAGGCCCTGAAGACTTCTGTGGGCATGACCACAATGGCAGCCATTAAACAAGTTAGCTAACTTGTTAATTGAGAGATCAATATGATCTGGATAAACTAATATCCAGCCAAATAAGTTAATTTCCTAACCTGCAAAGCAGCAAGCTACACATCCGACAAGAGAATCGCAGCGAGCATCACACACACACACACACACACACCCTCACACAGAGAGAGAGACAAAAGACACAAACACACAGAAGTTCACAGAGCCTCACACACACAGACTGGCAGCCAACATAGACAGACAGAGACATAGTCAAATGCCCACAGACAGAGAGACGGGCACACACACACACACACACACACACACACACACACACACACACTTCTGCAATTATGACAACTGTACCCTGGATTCTTTTTTATTCAGCACTAATTGAACTGATCTGGTTCAAGAAACATGAACATGAATTGAAATATGTTAATCAGTTTGCATTACAAGCAGTTAGATTAACCAGCATTTCGTGTCTTAGAGTTTAAATCTTGAACAGTGTTGATTCAAACTGTATGTAAAAATCATCAGACAAATGCAGGACATTTTAAACAACAAGAGTTCTTAAAATGATCAGAAATGTTTGCCAACTCTTTAGAATTCAATATTTAAAAATGATTTTATAGCAATGACCCACCTCACAGAATCTGTACTATGCTGCATAAACGCACACCATTTTAAAAAGGGAAACCTCATCAATCTCTCATAAGAACACACAGACAGGCCTTATAACCCAAAGAGCTCCTTCTCCTAAATTCCTCAAACATCTGACCTGCAGAAACTGTTTAACATGTTCAAATGACCGCTTGCATGTGGGCCAACTCAAAACCTCCTTTTTATTATTCCATTATAAGCAAGTTCATTTCATATCACTTACCAAATCATTCATTGGGAAAGACTTTAGTCTGTTTTTTGTTTCGTTTCAACAGATTTTAAATGACTGCACCAAGGCCCAACAAGAGAGCAGACTAAAAACAGAAGAACTGAACTGATAATGCATTCAATACCTTTGGTGAACTTCATGTAATGGACCCTTTTTTTAGAGGTCTTGGATTTCTCCTCCAAACTGAAACCTTGTGCCTGTTCCTGGGCAGCTTCTGTACACACAGGAGAAAAAAGGAAAAATAAATAAATAATACATTATATATATATATACATATATCAATAAATAATACATACACACACACACACACACACACACACACACACACACACACACACACACACACACACACACACACACACATACAGTACTGTGCAAAAGTTTTAGGCCGGTGTGGAACAAATGCTGCAAACAAAGAATGCTTTCAGAAATATAAATAATGATTGTTTATTTTTATCAATTTACAAAATGGAAAGTGAGCGAACAAAAGAAAAATCTAAATCAAATCAATATTTGGTGTTACAACCTTTTGCCTTCAAACCAGCATCAGTTCTTCTGGCCCCCACAGAGCCCTGATCTCAACATCATCCAGTGTGTCTGGGATTACATGAAGAGACAGAAGGATGTGAGGAAGCCTACAGACACAGAAGATCTGTGCTTAGTTCTCCAAGATGTTTCTTTGTTTGCAGCATTTTTTTCCATGCCTGCCTAAAACTTATATATATATATATATTTTTTTTTTTTTTTTTTTTTTTTTTTTAAAGGTTCAAGACTGAAGATTTGTTACTAAATGGGCCGTGACAATAAATCAATCAAGAAAATAGTCATTATTCATCAATACAGGTCGCAATGTAGGCCTGAAAGGGATCAAGCTTGATTTTATCTCATTTTGAAAATTGGTTAATGGGTTAATACCATGGGTTAAAGCAGGCTAGACCAATAACATGCAGGATAATTAGAGGTAGATCTTCCCAGCCTTTTCAACAAGGTAGGGCTTTCTAACTTCCTCTCACTGGTTATGCACACAGTCACTTTATTACTATTCAATTTGCTCTCCACACTTTAACAGTAACAATGCTGCTCATTAGACTGCTGCTCCGTACAGACTAGTTACAACACTGCTCCTCTGCTCCGCTCATACTCCTGCACATGCTGCCTGTCTCTTGTCAGATGAATGTCTTTGAAACTGTTTTTGTAATATTTGTTAGTCCTGTCTGCACTTGTCTCGTCTCTGTTAGATGTTAGAAGTTGTCTTATGTGTATGGAGGAATGTTGTTTTGTTTCACTGTGTACTGTGGATGTGGTTGAAATGACAAAACTAACCATTAGAGAACAAGACTACACCGTACTCTCTAGGCAGCCTGTTCTTTTTCTTCCTTGTGTTACAACAGCACCATCAAGTGGCACATCAAGGACTGACATCAATATTAACAATCTCTAAAAAGCTATTTCTCTATACTCTCAAAACTGTGCGGTCAAATTTACGATTTTTTCCCCAGCTTAAGTTACCTTCAGGGTTACTCTGGCCATGGCAGTTGTTGAGATCAGCAAGAAGCTGATTAAATTCATCCTGATGGGCAATCCAGTTATCCTAAAAAGCACAATTAGACTAAATGTTTAATCTGCATTCATTATTAATTCTAATAGCATCATTTAATATTTTGCATAAAGTACAAACATTTGTGAGGTACGTATACAATCTTACCTCATTGTTGACGGATGTACCTAAACCCAAACTGTTGTTCTTCACTTTAACTTTGATGTGTTCAGTGGAACCCTGTTCACTTCGGCCAAGACCCTAGATTAACAAACACCACAATAACATGGTCGATATTATACTGCTGCGCTACAGATCTAACAGTCCTCTTCGTGGCAGACTAAGCTTGAGTTATTTTTCTTTGCCCAGTCTTGGGCACTGCAGCATTTAGTATTTTGAGATCAGACTATGTGGGTAGGGTCCTGCGTCAAACTAGATTCTGAATGTGCTTGAGCCCCATGTGCATGAGTGAACTTCCCAGCAAAGTGCATTTCAGTATTGCTTGATGAATGAATAACGATGAATAATTATCAAAACATTTTTATAAAATTATTATAAATTTTGCATTTTAATCAGAAATCTGATGTTTTAGGTTTACCAGTTAAACCTGCTGAGAAAAGCAGGACGGAAATGGGTCATGAAAAGTGATGAAACCTTTAACACTGTTGATGAACAGGTGCCAATTTAAAAATAAATGTTTTTTTAAAGTACAAATAAGTTAAAAAAATATACAATATTACCTTTCCTTTAGACCAGCCCATTCGCTCCAGCATCTTCTGGCCAAATTTGGACTCATCCTTGCTCCATGCACTGTTCCTTGGGTCCACAGACCACTTCTGCTTTCGGCGAGCTGATAAAACAAAGCAATCAGCAGCCAGCCGTCTCGGTTAACAAACCATTATTTAACCAGGCGAAGTCAGCGCTGATTAACAGCTACCGCAAAAAAAGAAAAAAATTAATAAATAAATAAAATGATTTGTTTAGACTACTAAACAAATCATTACTACTAATTTCAAATCTAATCAAAACTACTAACTTAGAGCAGATTTATTTAAGACTGAAAAGCACATCAAGTTACGCAACCAGTGCATCCAGTACCGTCTTTAGTCTAACCTAATGACTTAACGACGTAATTAACTAAAGAGGTTTCTTATGCATGTACAAGCAATGAAATCACAACACTGGACTCAGTGGGCAGGAAAAACAACAGTGATATATTAATGCTTCAGTGCTTTAATGCTTCCGAATCTCCTCTTGAGAAGTGATCCTCACAAAAACCATGGCATCAATGTGTTTTTAAATCATCAGATTGTTTACGAAACTGAGATTTATCAGTATCACAGGCAAACATAGATGTGTAGCTTATGAAGTTCTTTACTTCTGTCTTCTCCACTCTGCTGCTTAAGTGCGCACACACGCCCCTTAAGATGCAGTGAATGCTCTGCAATGACAGATCGTACAGAAATATTCCAAGCCATTAAACGTTTACACTGTTTTTTTGGAGAGAATCCTTCTGTTTAAAAATGCTAAAATGTTCAGTACTGGGATTAAAACAGGTGAATGGTATCTCCCATCATATTAAAACCTGTTCCTCCAGAACCAGAACTGTTGGCCCCTAAGGGATCTCAGGGGTGAGAGGTGAGGCTCCAGTCATGGAGGATTTCTGCCCTGCAGACATAACTATTGATCCCAATTCCTCAGAATTTCTTTATAAACAAAGCATGAACATGTAAATAAAGCAGTCCTGATCCGATGTGAATTGCACCAATTTCAAAAAAGGCATGACTGCGACCAGACTTAGGAAGGGTTTAATGCCTAGAAATCTTCCTCACATATTTTTCCTACAAAATATTTCTCTTTGCACTTTTACAGTGTACATTTCTCTATATGTCTATTTGAAGTGAAAGTGACTATTCTTGCCATTGTGAAACACAGCAGAGCAGTGAGACAACAAAATTCAGCCTCTGCGTTTGACCCATTCACACACGCATGCAGCAAGGGGCAGCTATTAAAAGAACCTGGGAGAAGTGATGGGGACGGTACCTTGCTGAAGGGTACCTCAGGCCAACCTACTGGTTTGGGATCCAGTAGGTTCCCTCACCACTGCTGCCCCATTAGTTATGATAGTGTAGCTATTCTGCTAAATGTAGTATTTGTAGTGTTTAGAGTAACTGGAAAGTCCCAGAGTGCATCAGGTTGTGTTATACAGCTGGTTACCCCTGTATGACTGAGCATGTGAAATAAAAATATTTAAAAAATGCTTTATTGCTTTATTATTAAATGGTTAAAATATCTGAAAATATCTGTCTGATGCCTCAGATACTGTTTTACGATAAACCCACTCGCGGCTGAAACACAGACATGGCATTACATAAAAACGAGTGGCGTGTCTGTGAGCATCAAGGACAGAAATAAATGGGTATATTTGGTGTGAAAAGCCTTCAAGGATAAGTGGAAAATGAAAGTGACAACCGGGTCACAACACAGCACACAGTGAACCACAAGGAAATTGGACTTCTGCATTTAACCCATGCACTTAAACACCGTGCAGCAGGGGGCAGCTATTGAAAGCGCCCGGGGAGCAGTGACAGGGACGGTACCTTGCTCAAGGGTACCTCAGGGTAACCTACTGGTGAGGGAATCGAACCCACAACCTTCCGATCTTGTGGCCGACTCCCGAACCACTAGGCCACCGCTGCCCTATTTACAACTCCCTTCTTAATATTTACAGGTCCGTCCTGTCAGGTATCCTGAAGCTAATAAACTGGGTTTCTGGAGTTCAGTTTGGGACCCTTGTGCAACTGAAGGGGAATAATGCTGGAATAATACAGGAACTGCGGTAAATACGAGCTGCCCACTTGGAGGTCGCTCATGAAAGTCTCTGAAAGGGTCAGTTCCACTGAGGAAGTGGGGCTTGTTTTGATTCTCGAGGTCCCGAGGAGTGATGTTCCTGTTAAGAGGGTGCAGATGAAAACCAGATCAGTGCTGGAGGGATTTCTCTGGCTCTACTGGTCGCTGCGGCTCGTTTTGTTGTCATGATCTGTGACCTGAACTCCAAATTAAGCAATATCGATTATTTCTTTTGCAACAAAGTGCCTGATCCGTTTGTGCGGCTTGAAGATAATAATGCTGCATTAGCTGGCGCCCTTTAAAGCTTTATTTTAATTTGATTATTACTTGATTATTTTTTTTTTATTACTAGTATATGCAAGTGGCCATCCGCCATTTTTATTTCGCTCCTTCAATAAAGCACTTGAAGATGATCTACACGTTATTTACGCTCCATAAAGCAGAAATAAGCTTCCAGCACATTAATGCCGAATAAGACTGATAAAATAATAAAACAGAGAAGTTCAGGGGGCCGGACGGACGGAAAGCCCGTGAATAACTTTCCAAAGGAATCGGTTCTACTTAAGCGAAACACCACAAGCAGCGTCAGACACCGCACCCTTAATTTTAGTAATGGGGGGAAAAAAATCGAACTAATTAGAGAAGAGATAAAGTAATTCTCACTGTCAACTCACGTTCAGCGAGCATGGACATCCTGAGGTCCTTGAACACGTGGAAGAAGCCGCCAGGCTGTCCTTCCGTTGCCTGATTCAAATCCAAATACGAATCATCAAATTAAAAAAATAAAAAATTCTGCCCAAAATATGAATAATACATATAAGTATTGTCACTGAAAATGTTTTCACTCTTTGGAATTTATAGATGGTTAAAAAAAACGTTTAGTCAATATAACAGAGGTCTTCTAATTAATAACTGGCAGGATTACTGTGAACACTAGAGGGCGCAAGAGACGCGTGCTGTTTTCTGAGACACTAGTTGAATGAATAAAGCACTGAAGCGTATGTATTTTCTCCTCTTCCTAAAAAAGCCACCAAAATTATGATGAGGTTGTAGTTCTGAGGTACCCTTGTGCAAGGTATTGTCCCCATCTCTGCTCCCCAGGTGCCCACTGCTGCAAAATGTACAAGCACTGGTGGTGCATTGGTAGAATTCTCATCTGCTATGGAGGAGAACCGAGTCTGATTCCCAGCCAATGCAGTGATTGGAGCATTTGGAGCCTCAGTGCTGGTCTAGTGGTTAGGGACTTGGCCTCATTATTGGAAAGTCATAGGGTCAAATCCAGGACCAGAAGGTTGCCCTGTGGTATTGAGGAAGGTACCGTCCCCGTCACTGCTCCCTGGGTGCTGGATGTATGTCTGCCCCTGCTGCACGGTGTGTATGGGAGATGCAGAGGTTGAATTTCATTGTGTTTCAGGATGACAAGTAGTCACTTTCACTTTAAAAGCAGAACTGGCCATTAATTAATGAACCTCTGCATCTCCCATACACACCAGAATCGAACCCGGGTCTCCTCCACAGCCAGAACTGGCCATGGAATGCATCTGCATTTCAATTTGATTTGTTTAGCTGAAGTTACTTTAAGAGAGAAAATAGTGATTTATTTTAGAATGATAAGCTCGTCAAAACAAGCATATTTCAATATATATGTATCTGTTGGGAGATACATTTATGTAGTTTTTAAATGGATTGATTATTTTAAAGTTGTTTTAAAAATAGCACAAGCATTAAAACCTTTTGAGGAATAATCCTACAGAACAAGCAGAACTTTAAATGAGAACTTTCTGAGGCAGGACATTTTCTTTTTCGTGACTGTAGATAAAACTGGAACACTGTTTCTGTGCTGGGAGCTGGTGCTGCACACACATCTCACTATAACCTTGAATACGTTTTACACCGGACTTGAGAAGGAAATGTATTGTGATAACATTTGTTCTGATAAAAAAAAAAAAAACCCTGTGAAAAAAAAAAGCCCTGTGCTCCGAAATTTTGCATCGTCAGCCATTGCTGTTTTAATCTGTTGCAGACTCTTGAAAAATATTTGCACAGAGAACATTTAGAATGAAGTGATATGCGAGTGTGAAAAATAAGAGTTTGTGATAAGTTTCCTTTTGTATAAATATACTTTCATTAAGTACTCTTTTGATTATTTTGGCACGTAGATGCGGTTTAGATATGAGAATGAACACTTATCTTGAACAAATGTCCCAATTCAGCTACACGCCATGATGCTCAATAACTTAGTAGTTCATGCTAGTAATAATTCTGGTCATATTCATGTAAATACTATAAATAAGGACAATTCTAGGAATAATGATGGAATAATGAAAATGGAAAATGCATACGGAAAAAGATAAAGTAATATGAAATTGCTGGGAAAAAATGTATAAAAAGCAATAAGAAGTCAAAAAGGATTCATTACATGATAACAAGCAATCATCCTAAATAACCTTTAAACAGATGGTCCTTTAGAGAACTGACTAGATGTGCATTAATTCAGCCTAAAAGGTTGTTCACGTTAAAACATCTCTTTGTAAACCTGTTTCGTATTGGAACCCTGAACAGTTCTTTTGTGGAATGGCAGGGAATTCTTTTTATAATTTCATTACATTAGATTATTTTCTCGTGCTATTTTTTGGGAAATTTCTGAACCAAAGGTGAACGGACTTAATCTGCTGTCAGCAGTGATATATAATACATGCTCTGAGAGATGAGCTACACATAATTGTGTACTGTCATCGTAAAATGGTTTTTGATGCTTTATTGAAATCCAAGCCTGCAGCCTATTGATCTTGCTGCAGCCTGCAGAAAAGTGATTACCCAAAAGGTCACCAAAAGGTCGCACCAGCGATTGTTAGGAACAACAGCAAATGAATGCTGTGTCTGTCTTTGCATATGAATTGCTAAGAAGAGATTTCTTTCTAAACATCTCAGACTACCTAATGGATGTTTTAAGCAAGCATTCTAAGACATATCGGCTTATAAACTCATATCTGCTTATACTGGTAAGAATGGTCCCTCTTTGGAATTAGTTTAGCTAAAATCAACCTCAAACAGACGCTCGAATAGGATGGTTACTCAGGATTCTCGTAGTGACAGTTTATAGTTGCACCACACTGTTTTGGCATTCCCGAGCAAATAAGCCACCAGACCTGTTTGTACTGAGAACATTCAGTTACTGCAACACTGCATAGCTGACATCTAATCCCCACATCAAGGCCTTTTATTCTCAGCCTCTTTGATTGGTCAGAAAGCTGAGAGGTGTGGGCACACAAGGAGACCTTACATAACATTACATGTTCGAAAGAGCAAAAAGCATACCATGATTCTGGCTGAATATCAAAATACCCACAGCCTGGTTTGTGGGTAAACTATTTCGATGTTCCAAACCAGTTCCAGGAAAGGTGGTTTCTCAAGAACTAAAATCACATCTATAAGCAATGTGTGCATGGAGATCCACAAGGCTTTGTGGAAGGGTGTGGTTACATATCAAGGTTATGTAAGAGCTTCCTTTGACCTAACTCTTATGCATTGAAATGAAAGCGTATGAACAATAGTACCTATAATGCTACCCTTTCATGCAAAAGTGACATTGTCACTGACCTTGTTACACAGAGAAATATTTCAGTCTGCCTTCCTGTACACCACAGGACCCCTAGAACTGGAGGTCTGCTACCTTGCCATTAAAGCACACTTTAATGTCTCCTAAATCATTTATTCGTGGATTTTTTGTAAGTTCAGTGGCATGTATCTTTTGGGCACCTTTACTTAATATGACTGTTTATTTGAATAGTTAAGTGAGTAATGAGTGAGCAGAATATGAATCAACTAAATGCCTAAAGATGAAGCATTTTAAGCAACAATTTTATTTTCATCGTTCACAGATACAAAATACCAAATAGAAAATGAGCTCAGGCGGCTCAGTGTGGTAGAGTGCTGAGTGCAGAGTGTTGGTAGAGCATTGGTCTAATGTCAGTTTTTTGTGTGGTGGTGGTGGTCTAGAGGTAGGACCCTCAGAAATGTAACAAGTCAAATTGTAAGAGCCCTACCCCGACGGGGCACTAGGGGGAGCCAAACCGCTGTTGGGAGACCTGCCAATCAGGCACGGTGATCAACAGTGATTTGGTTCACCTGTGCTTGGGCTTATTTAAATGCAGAGAAGACGAGTCAGAGTTGCTGGGTCGTTGTTTGACTCAGACGGTAATTCGGTAAAGATCCTTGGGTTTTCTCTCGGGGTCTCCCTGTCTCTCTCGCTTTGTGGTTGCGTCAGTTCAGGAGCTTCGGCTTGTTGTGCTGACTGACGCTGCACCCTCCCTTCCGAGTTTCTTGTTTTTTTTTTCCTTTTGTTTTTTCTACAACGTTCCAGCTCAACCGCTCACCCCTTTTTGAGCATTTTGTTTTCTACCCTTTTTGAGCATTTTTGTTTTCTACCCTTTTTGAGCATTTTTGTTTTCTACCCTTTTTGAGCATTTTGCTTTCTACCCTTTTTGAGCATTTTTGTTTTCTACCCTTTTTGAGCATTTTGCTTTCTACCCTTTTTTGAGCATTTTGCTTTCTACCCGTTTTGAGCATTTTGCTTTCTACCCATTTTGAGCTTTTGTTTTCTACCCATTTTGAGCATTTTGTTTTCTACCTGTTTTTGGGGACTGGCAGCTTCGGGTACTGCATTTGGGTCCAAACCCTGTGTGGCTCCCTGGGTTCAGAGTAGGCCACACCGTTACACAAATAGGTTTTTACATTTTTTTATTGTCATTTCAGCCACATACACAGTACATAGTGAAACAAAATAACGTTCCTCTAGGATTCCGGGGCTACACACAAGACATCATCAGACACAACAGAAGACAACATAAGACACAAGACAAGGCAACAAGTGTAGACAACAGACAGCACAACAGACAGTACTTTCATCCGTACAGTATGACAAGAGGTCATGGGTTCAAATCCCACTTCTCACCATCCTCATCAGGTCTCTGAGCAAGACCCTTAACTCCAAGTTGCTCCAGGAAAACTGCCCCTGTAGGAAACGGAAGTCGTTCTGCAAGGGCCTGAAGTTTGGGCATCCACAACCCTTTCGGCAAGTATCACAGCTTGTAAACACTCTTTGTAGCCAGCTAAGAGTCTTTGGGTTCTTACTTGAGGGGTATTTTTATCCATTTATTCTTCCAGTTTTCTATTTCTGCAAGATTCTTGGGTTGTCTTGCACGCACTTCTCTTTTGAGCTCCACTGATGTTCAGTGAAAGTTAGGTCAGGGGACTTTGAGGACCATGGCCATGCACTTCTTGAGCTGTTCCATTGCAGATATTGAGGTGGAGATTTGACTTAATTTTCCTTTGTACCAAAAACAAATTCCCTGCACCTCAAGCCCAAACCCTGATCGATCTAACCCCATGCTTATTGGTTGGCTTGTTAACAGAAGAGGAGTCTGTTTCCTGGAATTCCACACCTTTTTTTCCAGGCGTACCTTTTCACAATGTGGTCAAATAGTTCTACTTTGACTTACATCACTCCACAGGACTCTAAAATGCATCAGGCCTGTTTAAATGTTCAGATGTAAACTTCCATATTGTGGCTAAGAGACAGGAAAGGTTTTCTTCTGCTGACTCCTCCATTAAAGTTATACTTGTTAAGGTGTCGCTGCACAGTAGAACAGTGTACCGCCCTCTAAAAACATTCAAATCTCATGGAAGAAATGGTCAAACGGTGCTTTTAAGCCTCACAGACAGTCGCAGAAATATGCTAGTAAGTGACATCTGACACAGAATTTGTTTTTTTTTTTTTTTTTATTTGTGAAAGGTAATCTTGTTTCATAGACACACCATGATCTGACAGAGAGAAGATCTAACAACAAAGCAGAAAATACAGAGTACATGAGGCATGGCTGTGTGTATGTGCATCCATATCAAATTATGGACACTGCCTTGTGTGATTTACAGCTCCTCTCAAAAACATACATTGACTGAACTATAAATTACCCTCATTTCTTTGGAGTCATGGAGCAAGTCATCATCTTAAACTTTACAGGAAAAGGAAAAACAGTTTCAAAATTTTATTTAAGTGAATGGGCTGTGTTGCCCTTTCATTTTGCCCCAGTTCCCTTCTTCAAGCAAAAACTTGTCACATGTGGCAGGGGCAGCTATTGAAAGTGCCCAGGGAGCAGTGACATGGACGCTGCTTTGCTCAAGGTTACCTCAGGGCAACCTACCAGTTCAAACCCATGATCTTCCGATCCTGGGGCCAACTCCCTAACCACTTGGCCACTGCTGCCCCATCGGTGCAACACTTGGCTTGACTGAAACTTTAATGCAGTAGGTATATAGAAACTGAAGTTTTGTCTTAATGCCAGTTGGTATTTAATAAGAAAAGGGTTAAATGTGTATTTGAATCTTGATACAACAGTCTTCTTTAATTGCAGCTTGCTCTGTTGCACATCAAAAATGATGTCAATTAAGAAAATAAATATGTGGGAGTTGCATAAAATCATCAAAATTAAGTAATAAATCAGAAAAACAGTCAATCATTAAAATCATTTAAAACAAACTTTACTTCATGCAAAAGTTTCAGGGTTTAAAGCTGTTAGAGTCATTAGTCTTAATGAATAACTTGTTTTTTCCATAAAGCAACACCATGTGAAAGACAAAAAAGAAAGAATGAAAGAAATAGAGCTGAACCTATATTATTGTGTTAAATCAAGACATTTAGGCTCAAAGTCTTAGTTTTTATTCGACAGCTGTGAGAAATAAATGTCCAGAATTTCTAAACTCATCTTGTGATCTTGTGTAAACCAGTACACATATCCCTCTTGCCCACATTTAGCAACACAGAGGACAAACAAGACTATTTGCGTTTGCTGAGCCTAGGCTCATGTGTTTATGTGAGGTAACATTGCACTTTTACTGTCAAATTATCCAGGCCAAGTTGTCCAGGCTGGAACCTGCCTGCTTTACCCATCTCATATTACACATGCCAACGATGTTCTCTCCATGCTGCGCTAAGTGGCCTTACAATTCAGTGAATAAATACTGAGCGGCTACCCAGATCACTCACAAAGGGAAGCCAAAGCAACATCCCACTCTCATGGCTCTGAAACAAGTTAAGCAGTTGTTCGAAACACTTACAGTACTTGTGTAAGCAAACAGATCTTGTTCCTGGAATGATCAAGCTCTGTTCCGTGCACTGAAAAGGGCAATTCATAGACAAAAAGCCACCAATGTGACTGAATTAAAACAATTTTATAGAGAAGAACAGGCCTGAATTTATCCAGAGCAAGAGCCAAGACTGATCTACTGCTACCAGAAGCCTTTGATTACAACTGTTGCTGCAAAAGGTGGCACAACCAAATCACAAGTTTAGGGGGCAATTACTTTTTCACATAGGCGACATACAGTATTATGCAAACGGCCTGTTTACCTAAGCAAAAAGTTGTTTTTATTTAATCCAGTTAAATTAAACACAATTCAAATAATATTAAGTAAAAAAAGAACATTTAAGCAGTTGCTATTGAATTATTTTATTGTTTCAAAATCCCAGGTTTGATTCAAAACCTTTCCTTGATGGATCTAGACATCAGACAGTAAACTCTACACTTCCATCAGCAGCACACCTGATTTAACTTAAATCACAACTTACATAGATATTTCTATTTCATATATTTGTGTTTATAGTTATTGTTTTTCTCAATAAATAAAATTGCCTACTACCCAACTACAAAGCTTTTAAATCTAACATGATTTGACGTTGGCACAGTACTGCTGGTGCTAGTGACCATCAAGATCATTTAATTATTTTGAAGATCTGAAACAATTTAGAGTTATAAACAAGCAGAGCATCAGAAAAGGGGGCAAATATTTTGGCCCCTTTCAACACAGTTTATTAATGAAGAATCTGCTTTGTCTTGAACCTACTAGCTTTCCAGTCTCTTATTAAAACAAGAGTTGCCCAAACCTGAGCTTAAACAAACAAGGTCTTACTTTTTCAGTTTACTTGGTAGTCCATGTGAGCTAGCATATCAAAAGCCAGTTCTTGTGTGACAGTCATTCTTTTTCTAAAACGAAAATGAAAACACCTAGAAAATGATATAAATGGATATTAATTATCTGACAACGACAAACAAGGTAAATGAATCAAACCTAAACAAGGCCCTTTTTGTCCAGCATATTTGGAAAAAATGTTTTAGTCTGTTCTAAGTAAACGGTTTTAAAATTCTGTAACTTATGTAAAACAAATAATTTAAGAAATTTTGTTACTTCAAATAGCTATGGTGTAATTTCCTTTGTTAGCAAGCTACCTACGATTAGAGTGCGCAAAAAGAAAACCAGGGAAGAGGAAAATCGATAGCATGGAGACTCTTGCTTCCAATCCTTTCAGATTCACCATTATTATTTGTTTTCCTTTACTGAAACTAGCAAGTCTTAAAAGATAATCTTGGCATTTTATAAGCAAATGATGGCTTTCCCAGTGTTAAGAAAAACAAATATCTTTGGAAAAACACTTTACAAAGCAAAGTTTCTATGCACCCAAGAATTCAACAGCTGCCATTGATTTGAATGATATATCTGTTTGGTTTGCATTGCCTAGAGAATTCAGGCTAAAATGATCCGTATTCGGTACACCAAATGCAATAGGCTCCAAACGGACCCACACCCATCCCCTGAGGGGTCCCCAGCTGAGCTGCAGATCACTGATACAGTAGACCGGCCAAATATAAACAACTCTCCTTTCTCAGAGAAGAGGAAGGACGGCAGACCCTATTCAAATGATCAAATGTTTTCACATTCCTGGCAGTGTGTACTAGCCAAGCAGGGTCTTTCCAAATGACAGAGTAGAAAAAGAAAGAGAGTAAATGACTATTTACAGACCACAGATCTCCCTTCTCTTAAGCAACCAGTCTTTATAATGTATATGTTGAAGCTCCTGTTCTGTGGACAGAACTCAGTTGGCTTGGGCGACTCGTGACTCTGAGCCAATAAAGTTGAGCATCGTCTGAACCAGCTCTGGCAGGTCATATTCATGCTTCCAGCCCCAGTCATTTCGTGCATTGATGTCATCAAAATTCATGGGCCAGCTGTCAGCTATGGAAACAAGAGAAGGTTTAAACATGATCATATGATAAGGGCGAGACCTAAAGTGGGCCTTCAAGATGAGAATGAAATACTGTGACAGTGGCAGTATTGCTTACCTATGGCCTGCCGCACGTGGTCGATTTCATAAGTGACCTGGAGTTCAGGGAGTTGTTTCTTTACCTCCTGAGCAAGTTCGTCAGGAGTGAAACTCATGGCATTGATATTGTAGGTACGCATGGACAGTGTCTCAGCTGGAGCTTCCATAACCTCCAGCGTAGCTCTCAAACAGTCATCAATGTACATCATGGGTAGTCGCGTGTCTGGTTTCAAGTTGCACTCAAACTTCCCTGCCTTGGCAGCATCATGAAATATTTGTACGGCATAATCTATAAAGAAAAAACAGAATATGGCTTAGCGTTAAACTACACATTTGTGTCAAAGTGCTGCATCTTTTCATGTGTACTCTTCAAGCAGTGGAACTGAATTTCCAGTGTGGGAAGATTTTAAAAGCACAGTTAAAAATACTTGTGCCCTGACGTATGTTGCAGTTACATAATGTCATTAGATGTGGCCTATCCATAGGCTAAAAATATATTATATGCTTGGATGTATGGCTCTAGGGGAAAAAGGTACAGAACCTTTTACAGAAAGTTTATAAAGGTTCTTCATGTGTACCTCCACATGTGTACTAAAAACTGTCATTGAAAAATGGCATTATTAGATAGAAGGCTTCTTCCCCCCCCCGCCCCCATTTATTTATTATTTTTTTTAAGAATACATATATTTATAACTGGGAGCACAGTACCTGTCGTGCCTCCACCAGGCTGGGTGTCTGCAGAGATGATGCCAGGGTACCTGAGACAGCGGAAGTCAAGGCCATACCGGTGATGATAGTACTGTGACAAAAAGAAGGAGAGGAAAAGTGAGACCTTGGTCACTGATCCTTCACTAAGGATATGGTTATATGTAACAACAAGGAACCCATGACTGACCTCCCCCATTAGTTCAGCATGGACCTTTGAGACGCCGTAAATAGTGCGGGGTCGTTGCACACACAGGTCAGGGGTAGGGTTCCGAGGAGATGTAGGACCAAAAGCACCAATGGTGCTGGGAACAAACAGGCGAAGGCCATGCTCGGCAGCAATGTCTAGGATATTGTGAAGACCTGCAAACAAACATAATATTACATTCTGCTGATTTATTATTCATTTATTAACATCCAGAATTATTGTTCTGTAACTGCTATATATTTAAAAAAATGATTATAAAATAACGTGTTACATAGTGAGTTTTTGCTGAGTTAACTAAGGTGTGTTACATTATGTCAAGGCCCTTATCAGAAAGGAATGCTATCAATTTCATGCAGACGCACCAGTTATGTTGACAGCCCGGGCCAAGGCCACGTTGGCTTCCCCAACTGCACTGAGAAGAGCACTGTAATGCACCAACCAGGTAATGCGGTTGTTGACAACAATCTCACGCAAGTTCTTGTAGTCCAAAATGTCAGAATAGATGAAGGGGCCTGTGCACAAGTTGAGAGAGATTTAAATGCCTTCTGACAGTTCAACATCTGTTTACACTGCACTGTTCACACCCAAACAGTTACCATGTTTATGCATTTTCTGACATCTGTTTATTTTGAGAATGTGGACAATGCAAATGATCAATTTATGGAAAAAAAAAAAAACCTTGACAAAGAAAAAACCAAAAGTTTCAAGTAAAAAACTAAATAAAGAAATAAAGAAACACTCACCGCTGTGAAAAACATGGCTGGGTGGTTTCCTGATGTCTGAAAGAATCACATTGTTCTTCCCAAACCGCTTCCTGTGAAGCAAGAATATAAATGTCAAGTTACAAACCCCTTTAAGGGAGACATGGGGAAGTGTGTAAACATACTGCTCAGCTGCATGACACTCCCACACCTTTTAAGTCCAGACAAACCGGCAAAAGCCTTTACTCTTACCTCAACAGTTTAGCAAGGCCCACACCAAGTTGACCAAGGCCACCTGTAAGAAGGTGAAAAAGCAGATGGATCAAACACAGTAAGATCATCTGAGTCATACTCATTTTAGGATTATGGATTTTTTAGGTAAAATTATAAAATGATAGAGAAAAACATGACATGCTGACATGCACAACCTTGTTTCTACTGTGTCATACTGACAACATGTAAACATGACTTTCAGCCAGGGGTATTAGGTAATAGTGAGCATGGCAGGTGTCCATCATACCTGTAATGAGGACTTTGGGGTGATCTGTTTCAGAGAAGGACACTGAATGAAAGCTGGCATCGGAGCCAGGGATGACCTGCCGGGGGGAGAAGCTGATGTTACGGACAGCCACTGCCAAAGGCTGACATCCACATCCGGGGCTCTGGAGGACCTGCTTGGCCACTTTACTCAGGGCTCTGACCACAGGCATCTTCAGTGATCTGTAAACACAGTTATGGCCATTAGAAAACAATCAGAAACAAGGGTTTAGAAGCAGACTTGTAAAAGAATACGGTACTGATTTACAGCCAGTTAGACCAATTTTCTCTCTTTTCTTGGTGGCTTGGTCTATAAATTCCTGACATTATTTGCACCTTATTTTCAGCTGCTTTAGGGGAATTTGTTCACTTAAACACCTTAATAGTAAACTACATTTTGGGGTAAACGAAGGAAAGAATCAGTTACCCTTCATGATACAGACCACCACGTCAAAAAAGAGAGAATTTGAAGGAGTTAGCCAGAAGATAACAAACGAGGAAACAAGAAATTCTCGTTCGGTTCTCACAGTCAGGCTAAACTGTACTTTTGTAACGCGCACATTTCCTGGACGAACGTCTTCTAAATCTTTACATACTCGAGAAGTAAAACTGAGGGGAAATGGTGAAAATACAGCCAGAACTCGCTCCCTCTCCAAATGCGGAACAGGAACCATGCCTTACCTCGCAGTTTGGCTGTGAAAGGAACAAGCGGTGTAACGTGAGTGTATTTATCCTGCCCTGCCTTCGCCAGCAGCCAATCAGCGCGCGGAGAGGAGGCGCGAGCGCAGCGACGGCAACGAAGAGATAGCAACCACCACTCGACACCGGCGGAGTTGCCATGGGAACGACGTGTACGTTCAGATGCGTGGCATTGTGTATTTACATCAGTACATCATACGTACATCAGGCAAATAACGGTATAAAATGCACAAATACGAGTTAAAAACTACATCAATTCATAATTCAAAACAAATAAGCAATGCCTACTGTGGCACCTGGTAGTTTGGATATTATGGGATATTTTATTTATTATAATTATGATTATGTATTTATGATCTATGTATTAATTTTGTATTAGGCCAATTCAGAACACAAAATTAGGACTTTATAAAGTGCATTCATGCATTTTATCAAAACGTAGTAAATAACAACTTAGAAAAAAAAAAAAAATAATAATAATAATAATAATGATATAAAATGCAATCCCCGTAATCCAAAATCTCAAAACACAGCAGTAGTTTGAGTTAAATATAATAGATTGAAACAAAATAAGTGATAAATATGAACAAGTTAAAAGTGTAGATTGTCCTCAAGAATTAAGTCATGGTTTGTTTTTTCAAGGGGGGCATCCAGCAAATTAATGTAACTTGCTGTTCACAGCCCACAGAGGATAATACCATGCAGTCTAATTCTGCAGCATCAGATTCTCACACTAAAGTCTCACACTAGAGTATGTAGCAGAGATGAGAAAGAGTCAAAGGCGCTGATGACAGATGTATGTTTGACTGATGAATATTCCAGCTGTAGATCAGGGGGTGGAAAAACAGCTAAAAGCCATGAGCAAATGCCAAGCTATCATGAACAGTGGCTCTTCAGTCAGGGCAAGTTCACACAGACAGGTTCCTGGAATCATGATGCATGTTCTTTAAAAAGTCCCACCCACCAAGCCACCTCACAGACCTCTATTCAGGCCCCTCTTAACAGATCACTTTCACATTCACCCTCATCTCCCTCATCCCCTCTCCCTCTTTAGCTTCATCACAGTCTGTTCAATATTCAAACTCATGACTTTAAGCATCACAGTCTGCTCTCACTCATCTTTAATACTCAAGCTGTTATTCCTGACCAAGGCTACGAGAAAAGTGATTGTAGTGAAGATGAGAGCTGCAGGAATATGGATACAAACAGAAACTAAAGAGGAACGCCTCCACTTTAAAGGCAGAACAGTGTAAAGATCTTAATGAAAGTGACTCACCAATAAATACCGCTTCAGAAAAGACAAGGTGGGTCTCCACTTCGCAGGATGTTCCCTGTCGCTGCTCCTTTAATTGAGCTGTGATCACGGGCTCGATTTCTCTTCCTCGCACAATTGCATCAGCTTCAGGAGGAGGGTTTATATGAGGAGCGGCTGCTTTAAAGGGAAGCCCACTTCGCTCTGATTGGTCCGCGCGCGGAGGTGCGGTCTCCGGCCTTAACGACGCCCCACTGACGTCACAGAAATGTACGCGTGCCCACCGCAGCGTCCCGCCAGCGAGGCTTAAAGCCAGACTTCTGTCTGCTCCGCTGAGCCGCAGTTAAACACAGCCTGCATGGGACACTTATTCCCAGACTAAATCCAGTCAATCCTTTCAAGTTTACTATAAATACAGTAACTATGGATTAATGCGACTATTCCTATTCTCTAATGAATTTTGCAGCATTTCTAAATTTTTAAAAATAAGCCTCCTCAACAACAACCATCCCACTGACAAGGTGAAAGAGCCCTAAGCCTGAATCCTGACACACTTCTTTCATGTGGAAGGCGACAGAAAGCAGCCTGACAAAGTCTAGCTCAAGAAGTGGATTTGTGAAACCCTTTCAGTGAGGACAGCCCTGAAATCATGAACCCCCCCCCCCCCCCCCAACTCTGGAGATGTGACAAACAGAACTTTCAGGAATGACCGCCCAAGACAAATATACAAAATGAACAAAATTGGCTAGTTAATGTCTCACTCAAAGTGACTCGCTGCTAGGCAGATGATCACGTCTGAAGAGGTGCCATTGATCATGTCAAGTGTGTTTGGGTGGATGGTGTTGTCAAAAAGCTCTCCTTGCAAAACTACTCATAAATGAGTGAAAATACATACTTTAGTGGAGGTTAAAGTTCCTGGAAAAAGGTCAGATTGAAGTATTTGTGAGGTAAATAAGAGCAGCTGTTAAAAGGATCTGTCTTTGAAATCTCACTGTGCTATAAACTTGAGCCATAGACACAGCCACGTGGGAGGCTGGGAGACAGTCGATGTGAAACGTGGGCACATGCACTACCCAAAATGGCTCCTGCTGGGTCCCTCCTCCCAAGGAAAGGAAAAAAAAAAAAGAAAAACTTACAGTCTCTCTTTTGTGAGAGAAGAAAACTGAAAAATACTGATTTATAAAAAAATACTGGTTTAGTGAGAACGTTGACCGTTAACCGTTTTTATTGTATATAGTGGTCACGTACCAGTGGGAACCACTTGCCAAAACCACAAAAGTGTCTTGTATAGTTTCAAACCATATGTACAAGTATGGTCATTACAACATTTTTTTATACAATCCTTTCGGTAAATTCTAGAAAGAATGTTTTCACACAAAAAAAGACACATTTCAGCACCGTTGCCCTTTAAACAACTTTCTAGCGGTCTTTATTAACGGACTGTCGATAAAGTTTGCATGAACACCTTTACAGTAATTCATTTTTAATGCTTATAGAACATAACCAAAACAACATACACAGCAAAATATGTCAAACAAATTCTATATAGTCTACATTAAGCTTTTCCCACAAATAAAAAAGTTACTACAAAAAGGAAAAGATTTCACTTTCTTATCAAATGCATCACATCAAGCAGACATCAAAGAATAATAAAGTGACAAATGGCATGCCTGTTAGGAATACCTAAAGGATTACCGCCTATATCTGAAATAAAATATATTTGGAGTGGACAGCAAACCATAGCATCAACACACGATCGCCACGATCATCAACAAGAGATATCCCTGTAGGGAACCTGCTTAGTACTGAGACCAGTCAGCTTAAGTAGTCAGAGACCATCAAAATCAAATTATCAGTGTCTTGTTTGGCAATAGTGTAACTCAAAACACCCCAAAACAAACAAACAAACAAACAAACAAACAAAAAACATTCAATAAAAGGCCTTCATGATGTACGTATCTGAAATATCTGGATCCAGTCGCTTCCTTTACACTGCTTCAGATAAACCTACAGCTCTGTCCTAAAAATGAAAAGCTATGAAATATGGAAGGCTGAGAAGTCAGTTTTAAACATTATGAGAACATTGCTGATTTTGAGGGACTTAGGTGGCATGTTTGGAACGATCTATCATCTCCAGCTTGCATCAGTATTAAAGCTCACTTTTTACATTTTGTTTCAAATTCCACTTTAAAACATACAGAAATAGTAGTCTGCACAATGCAAATATACACTCAGAAGACTAACAATATATTAGGGGTTAAGCTGACGCCAGAATTATATGTGAATCTTTCTTAACAAGGAATGAAAACTACTTAATTACAAAAACAAACAAATCACTGCACATACAGATTCAGACTGAGATTAAGGAATGTTTTCAAATGAACAGAATAAGCTTGATGTTTAAATCATGTTGCAATATACTTTAAAGTATAGATCTGAATATTTTTAAGTTTAACATGTGTCAGCAGCAGACATTGCAAACTGCAGTATGTATTATCACTGATGAGAGAATTTCACATTAAGCACCGAAAGTATAAATGCTAATGAAAATGCTAAAAGGTGGACACATTTGTTACGGTTGTTTCAATGCTTTTCATAATAAAGTAATCCGTTACTTATATTGTAATACCAAGCTGATTCAGAACCATATACTACAAGAGTAAACAGCACATCTGTAATAGACATGCAGTTTAAGGACATACTTTTTCCCTTTAAAAAGTCAAGTGCTACAAAAATTGCCCAGAGTTTCAGAGAAAGAAGCAAAATATTTAAGGATAACTGTAAGCAGCTCCCTGCTGCGAGAAAGTGAAAAACAATTGCACTGTTCTGTGTAGGCACCCATAGAATCAGCGCTAGCAACTGAATATCTAACTTCAAGCTATTTAAAAAAAAAAATTTTTTTTTTTGCAATGACATTTAGTGTGTTAAAGGTGCTCAGTAGGCATGAATACATACAACAGTGTTACTATAGAGTGCATTCAAGAGTCAGTAAGAAAACTACAATTAAATCTACTTGATTAGTCTTAGCAGAGTGAAGCCCAAAGCCAAAATAGAAGATCAGAGACTAAAGGAAAGCCTTACTGCAGTGAAGAAGCAAATGGTGTCAGATTCTAAGAAAGCAGAACTATTGACTGGAAGATGAACATGAGTGTTTGAGTAATCTCAATAGTGCTGAAGAGGAAGAAAGAGTACCACTCTTGAAATTTCTCTATGTCTTATGAAGTCTGCAGCAGGTTGTCCTCTGTCTCCAGTTGAGCTAGCTGTCTTCTCAGGCTGTTCACTTTATTCTGTAGCTCCTTATTGTATTCAATAATGTGGACCATCTCGTCATAGGCTTCATCTAGAAACTTGGTAGATCGATTCCATCGTAAGAACACGCCTGTCAGTGGGGAAAAAAACAGCAGCAGTTTATAATGGATCAAAACAAAAACCTCATCATGACATGAAAATATGGAAGATTTGCTACAGCAATGACAATATGCTTACTCACACACACACACACACACACACACACACACACACACACACACACACACACACACAGGTCAACAGAGATGCAGAGATTACCTTCAATTAAAAATAACCAAAATGGAGTGTTGCATGAGAAGAGCTACTTAGCAATGCCAGAAGAATCATATATCAAAATGTCAACAACCATTGTGAGGAGCGCTACAGTGTTAGCACAGTTTACACCAGACACTAGGGTTTCTTTAATGCCATACAAGACCAGTCATGCCCTTTTGGTTAACATAGCAAATGTACCGCATGGCTTAAATTTCAAGCTGCTTTCTCATTACACCATTGTTTCTCCTTAACAAGAGACAAAGAGTCCTATTTCTTCTTCCTGTTTTTCAATGTATTATTACATTTTTTCAAAATATGTCAAAAGTGTCTTAAAATGCTCAAGTCAAAAGTGGGTTAAATTAGTTTCACTTGACCCCAAACACGTCAGCTTTTTCATGTGAATAAAAATTGGACAATTTGTGCTTCTCGTATTGAGGCATTTCATTGTGCTACAAGTTTTGATTGTTGCACTGAGAAACAATCCTTCGCTTTTGAACAAGTGCTGGTTTGCTGAATACCTGCCTGAAGGGGAAAATAAACAGTGTGTTTACAGCAACCGTCTGTTCAACAAAGGAAGCGGACACGCACTGTAAAAACTAAAATTTGTACATCATACTTTGTCTCTCTTGGTGCATCTCTTCCCTGGGGAAGATATGTCATCAAGATGCACTATGATAAATAGCCAAGCCAGTTTGAGGACTTGAACAATGTTCTGCTGGGAAACATTGGGTCTTGGTCTTCATGCGGATGCTACTTTGAAATAAATCACCTACTTAAAAATTACTGCAAACCAAGGACACCCCTCCTTGCCAAAGATATTCCCCAACGGCAGTGGTCTTAAAATGCAAGAGGTCTTTTAAATACATCCTGCTACACTGCAAAAATTGTCTGTGCATGGGCTGAGGAGCATAAAGAATTCAAGATGTTGATTTGGTCTCCAGATGCCCCTCTAATCTCAATCTGGATAATCAAGGATCTGTGGCATTTTCTTGAAAAACCTGTCCCATCCACAGAGGCCCTTATAACTTACAAGAAGATTGATAGATACCACAACACAACTTCAGAGGTTTTTTGGACTCAATTTCTTAACAAGTCAGAGCTGTATTGGTGGCAAATGGAGACCTAAACAATATAACCCAGGTCCCTATAATTTTATTGTGTAGATGTATTTCAATAGTTTAAGATTAAAGTATACAAGCTTGAGTAGCCAGGAAGTTTATTCTTGCATCAGTGTGCTGCATGAGCGTGACGTCTTTCAGAGGGGAATGAGGAATTTTCAGCCTGCAAATACACTTTCAACATCAGTAAACTGGGATGTTGGTGCTGCCGGCCCACCACTCTTACGCAATTACTCGGGTTTATTGAGGGTGGTGTTGGGGACTCTAGTGTTTGTAAATCCCTCGGCTCTGTCCTTTCTAGTCAAACTGCAATAGCGAGTTTGCCGGAGTCACAGTACTGCACTCTTTAAATTCATGGTTTGCACAATGTGAGTTCAAAACAACTAAATTCTCTCTCTCTGCTTGAGATGGAGTCTTGACAGTGCTTGAGCTGTCCACAACCTGTACTGTGGACGGTGTATGCATATCCAGAAAGAAAAGGCCTCCCCGCCAAGCCCATCAATTACCGTGAGGGTTTCCTGAACCCCATAACAGCAAATCCACGGAGCTGACAAACCAGTCATCATCAGATGCGTCTCCCCACCTTAACTTCAGATCAGCAACATCAGGCTGGATCATCTGCATGAGCTGCTGCCACTAAGATGAACAAAAACTTCACCCATTCAACTTCCAATTACAGACTTTAATGGACTTTATAGCAACTCTTACTTTCCTGCAGCTCATCGCTAAATTTATTAATGTTATGAAATGCACTTTCTCTTTCTTTTCCTTTTTTATAATCCAGTGTTGACCAGAGGAGGATGGGTTCCCCTTCTGATTCTTGGTTTCTCCCCGGGTTTCTTCCTCCTGTTTTAGGGAGTTTTGTCTCTGTCGTCCTCGGCCAATTCACTTGGGGCTCGGACCTGGGTTCTGTAAATGCTGCTTTATGACAACAACAGTTGTACAAAGCACTTTATAAATAAAACTGACTTGACTTTCCCTGTACTCATGTTTGCCAGTTGGTTGCAAACTGCTCCAGTGACCGCCAAAATGCCCTGTAAATTTGTGACCACAAAAGCTATGCACTTAAAACAGAAAAATACACTATGGGAAGTACGCTCGTTTCTTTTTTGGAAACCGGAATAAACATGAAACATAAATTACATGTTTTATTCTGGTTTCTAAAGAAGAAACAAGCGTACGTAATTAAAAATTATAATTTTAATAATATTAAAAATAAAATATTTTAATATTAATTAGATGAATCCAAATGATATTAAATTAATATTAAAATATTTTATTTTTAATTTCATTCAACAGATAATTTCATTAAATCTAACAATAATCCTTTTCTTGCTGAAAGGCACAGTGGCTGAGCCAAGACTTGTACTGTAATTTAAAATTATTCAGTGCATGCTTTCCCTTCTAAACATTTGCAACACTAACTTGATCACCTGTATTCTTTGAAATAAAAAATGGTTTTATATCATATACAATGGGCACCAAAGCATTTGATGGACCCACACTGCTAGTTGACAAGTTATGCTACCATCTTGATTGTCTTATTAGCTACCTAAAGTATGCCTGCTTAACAGCTTAAGAACAGCGCTTGAGCCAACAGAGCTCTTTTAACACAAAAAAAACCAAAAAAAAAACTATAAGCAATAATAATCACATGTTGCACTATGAATCCTTGAGGTTTACATTCCAGGGAGTTAACCAAGTAAAAATCTAAAAAGCATTTACAGTTAACTGTTTGATTTTGCTTCAATTAGTAAGAAAGTGCTTCAAATTGTTAGAAATTTCTATCTGCATTACCAGATGCCACAGTGTTGCTGAGCTGCATAAATGCACTGCTGCCCCCTAAAGGTTATAGAAGAAAGGTTTTTGTGGTAAAGAATTTTCCAAAGATTTCAGTTAAAGTACAGTTTCTACCACAACACCTAGCATTGACTGCAATTATATTTGGCCATAAACAGAAACACATGCAATGGAAAAACTGGAAAATCTAATCCAGTATTTGACCGTGTAGTCTGACAAGGGCTGTAATTTTTCTGTGATTTTTGGATTGCTGTAAGGTCAAGTTTAACATGAAGACCATAGCTACAGGCTTGACAAAGTGTAGAAGATTTGCTTAGGACCACTTGTCAGATTTGTGGATCATGGATTTGATCAGTTACTAACAAACAATACCTACTGGGTTACCTGCCTCAGCTTCAGGCTTCAGACTCATTTGCAGTAAAATGACAGATTGAGCTTGAGAACTGTCAGACATGAAGATGTATCTGCAATATAGAGACAGCAGTGCTATGTAGGCTGTGTAGTCATAGTAAAGGAGTTTGGTTCTCACCCTCCCACAGTAGCAGACTCTGCGGAGCCACAGAGGGCCAAATCACCAGACTGTTTGGCTCATACAGTGGGTTAATAAAACGCTCCAGCTCCTGAGGCCTGTTCATCCATGACCACAGAGACACAGTCTTCCTGGAAAGCTTCAGCTTCACCCTGGTTCCAAACAGATTGTAACCATAAACATTTCATAACATGTACAATTACTACAACAAGTGTAGCTTCCAGTATGCTGCAAAACATCCTGAAGTCACATCAGTTGATTATAAAGTAATGGAGACAAATATAGTCTTGTTTCTGACATCTGACAGTTTGACTGAACATGTATGGAAAATATAAAACATTAAATGTGGCCTGTTAAGGTTTATTTATTTAACAGAAATTCTGAAATAAAATTTGTGGGAAAAGCCACTTTTACTCTTGGTCTCCGTGTAGGATGTGGTTCATTTTATTTTGATAGAAAATCGTCAAGCTCATGTTTTCAGTGGGGGTTGACAGATTTTTGGCATACATCTGTATATTTTGCAATGCTCAACTTCAAGTTCATTAACACTGGTTTCACAAACTCACTCAATTTATAAAGATTTTTTTTCCCGAATAAATAGTTTTCAGAATATTCTAAAAAAAAACAAAAAACTCTTTGGTCACAAAGATGAGAGTGGTGGTAAGTGTCCACATCACAATCATAAGAAAAAATGCATAGGCTACTATCTTATTCCCAAGGTAGTACTGAATAAATAAAAATCATTAAAATTGTAGTGAGTTTATGAGGTACAGAAATAAAAAGAAAAAAGGAATAGGAGACAGGATTCATCTCATTTCCAAAATACTAAGCTCAGATATTTGAGTGTGTGCACGAGCGACCGACCTTTCAGCGGCGCAACTTCCCAGAAAAGTTCCGAACTGGGACGCGTAAGCATGTTCAAAAAGCGTAACCAGAAAGTGCTCATTGAACTGGAAAGAACAGGGGAACTGGCGTAATATCTGCCACACGCAGTCCAGAAACAGCAGGAACACTGGCGCCTCGCTCCTCAGCTTACCGTTTGAATGGGCCGACTGGGCACATCGCAGCTGGAATGGGTGACCTGCCTGCAGGTTAGAAATCAAAGGTCACTAAGTGTTTCATCAGACATTACTACTGAAATTTAAAAATCAGATTAACAAACACGGTTAACAAATAATATGGTAACACTGGACTGGTATCAGAAAACAGTTAGAAGTTAGATAATTCTCTGGTGACCCCTATAAGGTGCAGCCAAAATAAGATGTTTCACTTTAAGTAAACAGCAGGTAAATTTATTAACAAGCTGGCAATAAAAATGTGTTTAAGAACGATAAATCCCCTGCCAGGCGTTCCCAACACTCTCCCTCACCTGGAGCCATTCACGCTCCACCAGGGCCTGGAAGCCACGGACAGTTCTGCAGGCTGGCTCCAAAATGATCTGAGCCAGAGAGGTCACCTGAAGCGTAGAGTCAGCGCCCTCAGTGCCATGGACCAGCACTGACGCACCCTCTCTGGAAAAAGATAAAATCAAATAAAGTTCTATAAAACAACACCACCACAGTCAAAAGAGTGAAACACTCAAGTTAATCAAGCGATAACCAAACAGAAAACAGACCAGTGACCACTCCGGTAGTGCAATCTGATTAAACCTATATGCAATATAATACATTCAGTTAAAGCCGTTTAGGACATCCGTATCATAACTTTTCAGTGGATTAACAATTCAATTAGAACTTGTTTAAACAGCAATTTCAGTTAATGATGAGACACTGCTTGAAGTCTGCATCTCTCTCTTGGAGAACAATTAATCCTCCATTTCTTAAAAAAAAAAAGAAGACATAAGGACATAAAAGTTAAATTAGCTGAAACCCATGACAAAAAACTACCCCATATACAAAATATATAATGTGTGTGTGTGTGTGTGCATGCATAAAGCACAGTAATGAGCTGTATGCCCAAAGCAGCATGGAGCACAGCAGTACCAGGGTTCCATGAACTTAATGATGATTGCAGGCTAGACAACAGCTAGCAATTATCACTCAAATGGGCTTTGCAACAAGTGCAGCATGAAACAAGGCAATAACAGTCTTTGTAATTAGCTCAGAATAGAACTACCATTGAGAAAACAGTAATTAACACAGTCATAAACTAGTTACATGCAGTACATACATACAGAGGAAGAGAGAGATGCAAGACAATGTAATGTGTATGATAATATTATAAACGTTATACACAGAGATTGTGCAATGTAAAATTTTCAACAAAAGTCAAGAAAGCCACATAAAAGAACATTTCAAGAAAGAATATTTCACGAAGTTAAAAGCAGACCCAGCAGATTAACTGCAGATGGAAAGAAACAATGCAGGTTTTAACCTTTTTTTTTGGTCTTTTTTGTGTGGACCTCAATTGTATCCATTTAAAAGTCAGCATAGGGGCCCAAGGACTGCAGTGATGTGTTCACCTTTCCTGGTTTTTGTTAGAATTCAATTCTACTTTATAATGGTCTATTTGGGGAAGCCACCAAGAAAAGCATTGTGATATTCAACCCTGCAAAATATAAAGAAAAGAAAATCTCTAACCTTAGCTGTGTTCTTGAGATACCAGAATTCTGATTTAGGGTCATTTTGGCTGAACCATCTCAGGTTTGATCTCTTTTGTGGCATTTTGTTTACCTAGTGAATATTAAAAATCCAAATTTTCTTTGGCCTACCATATATATAATATATAATTTGAGTTACAAGGGTGTACAGCGTAATACGATTTAGCATCGTTCTCAAAACAAGCCTGTATCTTTGAAATCGTAACACCAATCACATCTGCCAGGTCCAGTTTGTATTTAAAGCAGCCATGAGAAGCATAGCTATTCCCTATCATGCAGAATTTAACAGTGGGAAGCATGAGCGGAACAGTAAAGTCCTCTTTTATTCCTCTTTTTATTTGTTTCATACAACTACTTGTAATACTTTTTTCTAGGATTTTCTCTAGAAATTTATGTAAGTTAAATTTAAGCAAGGAAAGACACAGGAGAGAAAAAAAAAAGGGAGTGGGGGGGTGTGGGCGGGGGTTCAGAGACTGACCGGTCAATGCATTGAGCAGCCAGGCAGGCAGTGGTGAGGATTTCTTTAACATGGCCCTGCCAGTTGGAAGCCTCCAGCTTGCTGAGCCAACGATCCATGTTATTAGACTGATCATTGCAGGCCTCTACTAGTTTAATCAGACTTTCTTGCAGAATATTGGACCTGTGATAGACAATATCACACACACACCCCCACACACGCACACACAGACATATGTAACATATGTTACAGGAACGGTAAAAGAACCCTAAATAAAACAGAACTGGAAATAACATACATTTGCATTAAAGAAAATCATACTTGAATTAGACAGTAAAAAAACTAAACTTTTTTTGGCCAATTGAGTTCTAAAGACAGGTCAAAAAAACTACTGCATTCAATAACGCAAGTGAAAACAAAATAACGGTTTGAATAACACAAGTAAGTAAAGCCATTAGTTGAGTACTTGCACAAAGACATTTCTGGAAAATTGGTTAAATCACAGCTGTGCTAGGGATAGGCATTTTATCCATTTTGGATATTTGAATACCTGAATGAACATGTAATATCTGCAGATGTTATGAATAGACCTCAGAAACACAAAAGTTTTAACACTTATTAAGCACTAGCCCAAGAGTTGATTCAAAAATAACTTGTCAGTGATTTATCTTTGTGTATATATGAACAAATAATAATAAATAAAACAATCTAACTAACAGCTCTCAAATCACTGCATTGTGCTTGTTCATATTTAATACATTATTCAAGCATTCACAGCGTAGGATGGAAAAACTACGTGAACCCCTAGACCTGTGAATTAAAGAAAAGTTCACGAGTCAGGAGTAAACGCGCCTGAAATTTGAAGAGAACGGTTTAAAATACTTCGACTTTTAAAACCACTACATCTACAATCAAGAATTGTTGGTTTGCGTAAACATAAAAGGGTTTCAGTTTAGAGATAATTTAGTACTGTGGCTAATTTAGGAGTGGGCAGCCAGTCAAGAAGACTCCAAAGGCACAACTAAGTTCCAGGGACATCTCTATTCAAGAGTCCCACACACAGAACACCTGTGTTTCCATAACATGACACCATGGAAGAAACCATAGTGCTTAAAAAAACTAACTCTCTGCCTTAAATTTGACAAAAATTGCCTCAAGATAAAGGGATTTTTCATGAAGTGATACATTGTTTGGAAAGAACAAGCTAAATTAAATAGGACACCACATAAATATATACGAAAACATCTTCCTAACAGTGAAGTACAGAAAGGTGAAGTAAATTAAAGTAAATTAAATTCAGAGATACTGTGGAATGACGTTCGAGAGCCATTTAGACCAGAAATCTTAAAAATATAGCCTAGCTACACATATTCTAAATAAAAATGATCTTAAATTTCTCTCAACATGATGCAGGGCTTATTTGCAGCTACTGAAAGTGCTTGATTGCTTCCAGTTTAGATTTAACCATACCAATGCTTCTTTTACATCAACACTGTGAATGTTTAATGGTCCGTTAAGATCTTTAGGCTTGTTTATTCTTTTGATCTGGATGAAGATTATGTCTCACAGCCAATTAATGCAGAAAATGAAGTCATTCCAAATACTTGATTTACTTTAGTTGCTACCAAGTAAAATAGCAATAATATAACTGAATAGTACAAAGTATTAATAATAAAATAAATATATAATATCAGCAAAACATTATTGATTTAATCTGTATATCTGACTCATCCATCCCTAATCCAGACATGAAATAAGAGTAACAGTAGACATAGTGTTCACTGACCTCTCAACAGCCTTGTGTATTCTTCTCCACTGCGGGTAATTGGCCTCCTGTTCAAACCCACCTCCACGAGCCTTAGCCTGTTGTGCTACAGCAACTGTTCTAGTATCAATGATGTATCCACGTTTTCCTGCACGGAGTGTGGCATTGATCAGTTTCTCGTCCTCCTTACAGCGTCGTCCATTGGTTCCAGTAAGAGGCTGCCCTGCTCGCATCATCACCTGAGACAAACGAGGTTATAACACATGTACACACTTGCTCTTGCTGAACAGATCTCCAGTTAAAAAAAAATTTGACAAAAATACAATTTGCAAAACAGACCATGCCATTCTTCTTGTGGTAGTAGCTGAGGACAGGAAAGCGTCCACCATGGCGAAAAGCAGCAGCTTTGCAAAGAGTGTCATCATCTATGTCCTTCGGCACAGTCACCAGTGATGGGTAGGAGGGGCAAACAGTGAAGTCTTTATTAACTTCACTAAGTCTCCATTCATCTGTCTGCCAGTGGGCAAAAAAGCAAAACATGCATTCATGCTGCAATTTTATGGGATTGATTTTGAAGTCCAATACAAAGTCTTAATCTAGACTATATATGACTTTAATGGTGAAATTCCAGTCATAATTTAGTCCACGACTAAACTTAAACCAACCTCAATCATGTGCAAAAAGTGACACTTTACCATTGATTCCAGGTCTTTGAAGGCCTCTACTGGTGAGAACAAGTGCCACCCATCATCAATGACCTCAAACATGGGGCGGTAGAAGAAAGGGTACATCAGAGAGACTGAGTCAAGTGTAGATAACGCCTAAAGAACAGGGGACTATATGTTAGACCAAGCTTTCCCGAACCTTACTTCATGTCAAAGAAACATTTACTAATTACTTACTAAGCATCCTTTGTAGTATTTTTATATTTGAACAATGATGATGATGATAATAACAATAATAATAAAAACATCAACAACAATAATATCCAATCTGTTGACCACAGCCAAAAGCTGGGTTTCAACGCTTATTTTTCTTCATGAACACCCTGGTCTTAATTTTAAGTCTCACTCACTGCCACCTCATTAAGAAGGTACCTTTCATTGTTTCTTTTGGGTAATCTGAGGATCAAGATTAAATACAGAAACTGTGACAGCCCTAATCCCTTCTCACAAAAATGTGTTTAAGATCCTGGAGTAACCTTGTTCACTGCCATGTGAAGTTTATTGTTCCCTTTCAACACCTGCACTGGATAAGAAGTCGTGAGATCTTTAAAACACAAGTAATACACAAAAGTGAGACCACGTCTCAAAACATTAAGAAATAATTGAATATTAATTTTCCTCTGAATAACTCCTGTTCTTCTTGGAATTATTAACAGAGGGTGAGTTCAGGGACCTCATTAATGATTAATGATTTTTTTTTTTGTTTCCAGCGGAGTTTGCAAAAAGTATAATATGAAAAGTAACCAAACTGACCACAGTTATTCTGACAAATAATCCAATGTACCTCGATGGAACTGGCGATGTTGAGGCACTCCTCCATGCCAGGGATGTCTAGCTGAATAATTCGCAAGTCCTTGCATTTTACAATAATTGTGCCAAGAGAGCCAACAAACCTAAAACATAAGATTTAAAATGTACACACAGTTCAGAACTGTTCTCTTACATCACATATATTTATACAAATCAAGTGTTTGCCTATGTATTTTTATTAAATCTCCATAAAATATTTAAATTTACCAGTTAAAGGTGCTTACTCAAAGCAGGATTATTATTTTCAGCGCTATGTTCATATAATCTTATAAATATTTATGCATTTAAGCTTTTCAAAAAGGTCTTTAAGATTCGAAAAATAAATTCAGTTGGATGTTACTCAACTTGACAGATAACATAACGTGGGACAAGAATCTGCTTTTCATGAATTTAGCCAGCATGTTGTAAACTATACTATCTATACTAACAACTGTTAACAGACATTTCCATTTGACTGACATTTAACATATTAGTAGTGTTTAAGTAACAAAACATTTGGAAAAATTTTAAACTAGAAATGATCTGTGACTAGAACCATTGAAAATCTACCAAAGTATACAGCTGCCTATCCAATGGTTGTTCTGTATTTAAAGGTAGACTGCCCTACGTTTGCTTTTACTCTTTTAAGGTTTAGATTCTGGTTGAACTGTTGTGGTGATCTGATCTGTATGTGATCACTCACATTATTAAGGACAGGTATCATCATTCATTAGCAGACTATTCATGAATTAGAGGTTTTTGCATTATGTATTAGAGGTTGATTACGTGTTGATCACAAACAATGCTCCAACTCATTCCAAATGTTTAACTGCTTTAGAAAATGCAGTCACACCAATATAGAGCTTAATTCTGGCATGTTTTATACCCCCCTGGTACACACCCAGCAACAGACAACGGTAACTTCTCCATTCTCTTAGCAGTGCTTTTCTATAAAGAGAAAGCAGCGTATGTGCAAAAGCCTGTGTCAGCAATGGGCTCATTAGTTCACATAACGTTCATACCAGTTCCGTCTCAGGTAAAGAAAAATCAAGTTTTGGTAAAATATGATGATAAAATATTTTTGTCATGTGTGAGGATTTATGCATCATCATCATGTGCAATAATGGCTGAACAGCAGAACCAGAAATTGTACTGTTGGTCCTACTGAACACTGCTTTTAATGGCCGTCCACACGCCCTCCCCAGATTTATACTTAACAAGGAAATGTAATTAGTAGTTTTCCACGTGAGAAAGTGCACAACGGGTAAGATTTACATTTCCTCACACATGCACATCTGAGGTGACCCTACCTCTTTTCAATGGCGTCGATGTTGGAGTGGAGCAGCCAGAGCTCTTCTGTGTTGTCCTGTCGAGAGGAGAGGATGAGGTGGTGTCCCGTCAGACACAGAGTTCCTTCCACTGTGGGCAGGAAAGGACGGTGGAGGACAACCCCATCTACCCGAGGGGTCTTTATCAGCTCTGCGAACTCCATTCTGGGGAAAAACAAACAACATGCCTGTAGATGACGAATACACAGACCTACATTTACCAAAAAACATACCACAAACTGTAGGGATGTTAAAGCTTTAAGTGAAAGCGTTAAAAGTGAGTCAGGATGGTACTCAAGCAGTTCTGGCTCTCACTCATTTTGGGGAGATGCTGTCAGCTGGAAGACACCAACGTGGTTTTTCAGAGAGCAGGATTTCTTAATTAGCCAAAAACATAAGCCTAAAAATTAGGATTTCCCAAAAGGAACATTGTCAGCGCTGGCCTCGTGTTTAGGGAGTTGGCCCCAGGAACAGAAGCTCATGGTTAAAATCCCAGACCAGTATGTTGCCCAGAGGCACCCTTGAGCAAGGTACCGTCCCCATCATTGCTCCCCGAGTGCTTTAAATAGCTGCCCCCTGCTGCATGGTGTGTATGGGTGAAAAGCAGAGGTTGAATTTCTTTGTGGTGCACTGTGCTACGCTATATTGACAAGACACAGTCACTTTCACTTCACTTTCCACACCCCTCATCTCTTCTCCTATTGGACAGATTTGGGCTAAAGGTACCTGGCTAATCTGAGACCTGCTTTGAGGTCGGCTGGCTTCCTTATTTTACAAAGCTAGAGGTTAATGATGAACAGCTTTCACATTTAGATAATCCTCAGTTCTTTGTTTAAGTAGCACAGCGTGCAGTCGGTGTTCAGACCGATGTGTGAATTTAAAGCTAATTTAATCTGCAGGCAGCAGACACAGCCTGGTGACGTTACAGCCGCAAATTTTGTACAAACACCAGGCAGAAACGGTGCACAGAACACGTACCTGAATGAAAACTGTCGCTTTATCTAATGCGAATAGAGGAAAGCAGCGTCATGTGAGATTTACAGCCCCTCCACCTGAAACCAACACCGCTCACTGTTATTATCCGCCGCGTCGGGGTTTCACACAGCGCTTCGCCGAACAGCGCCGCCTACAGTCTTGGAGGAAGCCACAAAAACCAGCGTGAGTGTGAGCCGAGTCCTATATGCCTATAAAATCACATATATATATATATATATATATATATATACATATATATATATATATATATATATATATAAACATATATATATATATATATATATATATATATATATATATATATATATATATATATATATATATATATATATAAACTTATATAATTTTATAGGCATATAAAATAAAATATGCTCTTATATACAGTACTGTGCAAAAGATTCAGGCAGTTGTGAAAAAATGCTGTAAACAAAAGTGCTTTCAGGGAAATGGAAGTGTTTATGTTATTTCATCAGTCAACAAAATGCAGTGAATGAACAAAAGAGAAATCTAAATCAAATCAATATTTGGTGTGACCACCCTTTGCCTTCAAAACAGCATCGATTTCTTATGGTACACTGCACACAGTTTTTGAAGGAACTCGGCTGGTAGGTTGTTCCAAACATCTTGGAGAACTAACCACAGATCTTCTGTGGATGTAGGCTTCCTCACATCCTTCTGTCTCTTCATGTAATCCCCTGTGGGGACCAGAAGAACTGATGCTGGTTTGAAGGCAAAAGGTAGTAACACCAAATATTGATGTTATTGAGATTTTTCTTTTGTTCGCTCACTTTGCATTTTGTAAATTGATAAAAATAAACAATCATTATTATATTTCTGAATGCATTCCTTGTTTACAGCATTTTTCCCACACCTGCCTAAAACTTTTGCACAGTACTGTATATATATATATAGTTTTTATTATTACATGATTATTTATTATTACTATACTCGAGTTGCGACACGTTCGTTCCAACAACTGTGATGTAACACGAATGGTGTAAGTTGAAACACACCCTAGCCTAAGACGCTTAGCTTTCCTAACACATGCCAACTTCCTCACTCATGCGCCACGTTAGTCAAGTACAGTAGTCAAGTAGGTTTTTATTGTCATTTCAACCACATACACAGTACACAGAGAAAGAAAACAACGTTCCTCCAGTCCCTGGTGCTACACATAAGACACTGTGACATCAAACACCACACAGAACATGAGAGAGACAAGTGCAGACCAGACAAGACTAAAAGTGCAGACAAGATTGCAAAACAATTGCAAAGACAGAACATTCATCCGACAAGAGACAGGAAGTATGTGCATGACTATGAGCTGAGCAGAGGAGCAGTGTTGTAACTAGTCTGTACGGAGCAGCAGTCTAATGAGCAGCATTGTTGAAAAAGTGTGGATTGCAAATTAAATAGTAATAATAATAACAGTAACGTGACTGTGCATGACCAGTAACCAGTGCATAAACAGGAAGGTGTACAAAAGGAGCAGGTCACTGAAGTATCATTTGCTGTTCAAGAGTCTGTTTCCCAACCTGGTAGTGGAGGCCCGTATGCTGCGGAACCTTTTCCTGGACGGCAGGAGAGAGAAGAGTGTGTGGGATGGATGTGTGGGATCATCCACAATGCTGGTTACTTTGTGGATGCAGCGAGTGGAGAAAATGTCCTGAACAGAAGGCAGAGAGACACCGATGATGTTCTCAGCTGTTCTCACTACCTGTTGCAGCAACTTGCAGTCAGAGATGTTGCAGTTCCAGTACTTGGCAGTGATGCAGCTACTCAGGATGCTCTCAATGGTTCCTCTGTAGAACTTGGTGAGGGTGGGTGAAGGAAGATGGGCTCTCCTCAGCCTGCGCAGGAAGTAGAGAAGCTGGAGCTGGTGTTGAGGGTGCACGTGAGGTTGTCTGTTATGTGAACACCAAGAAACTTGGTGCTCTGGACCATCCCCACAGTTGAGCTGTTGATGTTCAGTGGAGAGTGAAGTCAATAACCATCTCTTCATTTGATGATGTGGTTGGAGCTGTGTGTGGCTGCACAGTCATGGATCATCAATGTGAACAGCAGTGGACTGAGCACACAGCCCTTCAGGGCCCCTGTGCTCAGTGTGATGGTGTTGGATGTGATGCTTCCGGTCCTGACTGACTGGGGTCTCCCAGCAGGAAGTCCAGGATCCAGTTACAGAGGGAGGTGTTCATGCCCAGCAGTCTCAGCTTCTCACTCAGGTGCTGAGGGATGATGGTGTTGAATGCTGAGCTGAAGTCGATGAACAGCATTCTGACATAACTGTCCTTCCTGTCCAGATGAGAAAAGGGCCAGATGGAGGGTGGTGGAGATTGCATCGTCTGTTGAGCGGTTGGTATGATACACAAACTGCAGGGGGTCCAGTGAGGGAGGAAGTTGGTTGTTTATGTGCCTCATGACCAGCCTCTCAAAGCACTTCATGGTGACAGGTGTGAGTGTGACAGAACGACAGTCATTGAGACAGGAGACAGATGACGTCTTTGGCATGAGGATGATGGTGGTGGTCTTGAAACAGAGATGTTAAAAAGGTTGGTTTCTGCGTCTGTTGTAAATAAATTTTATTATTATTAAATTAAATTGTTATTAGCTATATTTGGAAGAGAGTGCAGGCAGGTCGGAATGGGTGGAGAAGAGTGGCTGGAGTGATTTGTGACAGACGGGTACCAGCTAAAGTAAAAGGGAAGGTTTGCAGGACAGTAGTGAGACCAGCTATGTTGTATGGGTTGGACACGGTGACACTGTCGAAAAGACAGGAGGCGGAGCTGGAGGTGGCAAAGTTAAAGATGCTGAGATTTTCGTTGGGTGTGATGAGGATGGACAGAATTAGAAATTTGTATATTAGAGGGACAACTCAGGTTAGACGTCTTCAAGACAAGGTTAGAGAAGCAAGGCTGCGTTGGTTTGGACATGTCCAGAGGAGAGATGAGGATTATATTGGAAGGAGGATGTTGAAGATGGAGCTGCCAGGAAAGAGGAGAAGAGGAAGACCAAAGAGGAGGTTTATGGACTTGGTGAGAGAGGACATGCAGGTGGTTTGTTTGAAGCAGGAAGATGCAGAGGACCAGAAGAAATGGAGACAGTTGATTCGCTGTGGCGACCCCTGAAAGGGAGCAGCCGAAAGAAAAAGATTATTAGCTATTTAACTCACAGGGTGAGAGTCTGGGAAACCCTGAACAGGTCACCAGTCCATCACAGGGCAGGCACACAAACAAGCACACACACCACCTGACATGCATGTCTTTGGAAGATGGGAGGAACCCCCACTGGGAGAACGAACTCCACACAGAAAGGACACGGACCGCCCCAACTGCGAATCCAACCTGACTGTGAGGACACAGTGCTGCTCACTGCACCACAGAGCTGCCGTTTTTCACATTTTATTGCAAGACAATATTATACATAATTAAAAATTTAAATGTACATGTGAATGTAGATTGTAGAGTTTTCTATATTTTATAGCCTGTACCAGCACAATATTTAGCCACACAGGGGTGTTTTTAGTTTTTAAAAAGATGTGTCAAGTCTATTACTTTGTGTTGGTCTCCAACATTGATTAAAATTGTGCCAAATTTACTATATGCAATCCAAAAGTAAGAAAACATTTAGAGAATTATCTTTAGTCAGACTCTAGAACTCAGGGGCAGCGGTGGCGTAGTGGTTGGGGAGTTGCCCTGGATCGGAAGATTGTGGGTTTGATTCCCTCACCAGTAGGTTGCCTTGAGGTACCCTTGAGCAAGGTACCATCCCCATCACTGCTCCCCGGGCACTTTCAATAGCTGCCCCCTGCTGCACATGTGTGTATGGGTGAAACGCAGAGGTTGAATTTCGTTGTGCTGTGCTGCGTTTCACAATGACAAGAGTTGTCACTTTCACCTTTCTCAGAACTTTTTTGCAGACACAAGCCTTTTAAAAACAGACACAATAAAATCTACTCTGTAGCCTGAATGGATTTATATAATTGACCTTAGTTGAATAATGTGAATAATAATCTGGTTGTCTTGGTTTTTATTTTATTTAAGGATTCTTTGGAACGATGTTGTTAAAGGAGCATGATTGCTAATTTAAATACACTCCCAGCGACTTGTTCCATAAACAGCCATTGTCTGTTTGGTGTGCGTGTGCGTGTACGTGTTCATGGTGTAATTGTTCTTAAAGGCTTTTCTAGGAACCATATGCCCAGTTAAAGAACCTTTTAGGAAGCTTTAACTTTTTTTCTGTTTTTTTTCTTTTTTTTTTTGGAGCAGAGAACTCCTGCCGAGTGTGTGGAGCCTCTAGGGAGCTGGCTGCAATTGCAGCCGCTGCATTATTAAGCTTGAGTTACATGTGCACCATGAATTCCACACTACTCCAAAAAACGTGGGTCCATTTGCTCACATTAAAAATGCATGGAGTTTTGCGGGAAAACAGATTCTTCTTACTAAGAGCTGATATTTTAGCAGCTGTAACCAAACATAGGTGCTTGTCTGTGGAGATGAGCTTTGGAAGATGAGAGCATGCATTATCAGCTTATGTTTCTAGCATATCATTTTTCTCTATATGGTAGGTCCAGAAGCGTCTGCTGCCACTGCCTCATGGTGCTGTAATAATCTTGTCTTTGTGTTGTTATTGCGGCGTGACAGGGGTGGCTTGTTAAAAGCCCAAAGGCCATGAGGCATTGGGAGAGTGCTTTGATGAGCAATCCGCCTCGCTGCAATGCCACGACACACTGCATCTCACACACGCTGCTTTACTGCGTTCAAGGCTGCTTTGATAGGCCCTCTTCACTGCAGTGGCCCAGAAATGCTGGTTATTCCGGGTTAATGCTTCTCATCAAACATCTCTATAAGATTTCCTTTGCTCTGAAACACAAAAAGGGCCTCCAGCTGACACTGACAGAGTGGGTTGACCGGCTCCACTAAAATGCTCAAGTAATACAGTCCTCAGCGAACCCGGTAGAGTGGCTAAGGCAGTTAACATTTTTCTATATTCAGCTTTAGTTTCCTTTCTTTTTAAGATTTACTTGAAAATGAATGTGTCAAAAGGGGAGCAATGTCTTGAAGAATTACTTTGGTTTAGTAGGGACTCCTGCCAAATCTCTCAGGAGAGGGCATTTATTGTTTTGAAGTTTGACATGACGTGTTCAATTGGTGCATTAACAACCAGCCATCTTGACAGATTGCATTAAATTTTTTTTTTTCGTCAGCTCACCTAGCAGTACAACAGAATAATAACAACGGCAAAAAAAACCACTAATATTTCTACACCTGGAACCCACCACACTGCATTGCAGTGCCCACAGTACGAAAAACATTGCTTTAAGGTAACAGTCTCTCAGACAGTCTGTGAAAGGGATGATATTCCATGAACCACAACTGTCATCAGAACAAATCACACCTTTATCTGCCGCTTGTCCCAAACGGGGTCGCGGGGGAGTGCTGGTGTCCAACCCAGCGCACACAGGGCGAGGACGGGGGACGCACCCTGGACAGGTCGCCAGCCCATCGCAGGGAGGAGCGGGACGGGGATGGCACCTTGCTCAAGGGCACCTCAGGGCAACCCATTGGGAAGGGGTTCGAACCCCCGATCCACCAATCATGTGGCTAACACCCTACCCACCAGGCCACCGCTGCCCCCTGTTTTGATCCCCTAAAGGATATTTCAGTGGTTAGTTCTCAGGTCTTTTATCTTGATATAAACAATCAAGTATCATATGATCATTTACAACAGTTACAGTCACTTTTTCTGTGCTGGCTAATAGAAAATAAAATGTGTAATCAGAAAAACACACAACCCACTGTCTTCTATTATAAAGTCTTCTGAATTGCTGTGTTATATGTTCTTTTGTGTATTACGCTCTTTTTGTATTTTGTTCATCTATTGTATGTTGTATCATCTTATAACATCTTGTCTTATAACACTGAAAAAATGTTGTTCATGATCACAGTTTTCACATCAATTCATCAATTCTTTCATATTCACATTGCACATGATATGTTTTTTACTTATAACCACACCTTTTGCAATCACATTTTTCACATAATCCGGCCCTATGATTGGACGGTTTGAGTCTCCTCAAACCAGTAGTCACCTCTGAGCAAGGAAACGTTCCCCAGCACTGCTCTTCGGTGGATGTGTGGCTACCTGCTATTCCACTTGAGTGGATGGGTCATATAAAGAGGGAACATTTTGATGTGATGCGCTGTGTGCTTCACTTTTTTCACCCAGACACAGGACAGTAGCTATTTTAACTCCACCAGCATCTTCATATAATCTTTTTAAGAATCACATAATATTTTTCATAAAATCATTAAACCTTTATTTTTTATGAATCCATTAAAACTAATCATGTATCTGATGTGTTTGTCAGGCTTCTCTGATCCATGTATGAGGTCTATGTTAATATGACTATGTCATGTGTTTTTTTTTTTCTCCTTTGCCATCCCCTTCACACCTGATTCCTGTTCATGTCTCTTGTCTTGCTTTCTGCAGCTGATATCCTGCTTTAATATCAGCATTAATAAGAGAATTTGGCATGCTAACTCAGAGTTATCAGGATTCTTATTATGTTAAAGATTCCACCTACTCACGCAGAGGAAGGGGTGCCAGAATTGTCCAGCTGGTTCTCCGTCAGCTCTGCGTCAGCCTCTGCTTCAGCAGCTTTCACCTTATGGACCTGCATTACACCATCAAGTGATATTTTCCATTTAAGCTTATTGATTTTGAATTTTATCATTAATGTTTTAGTGCCTTTTTGGCATCATGTGTCCATGCGCTTTATTCACCTAGATGCTGCAGTAACATAACAGAAGAATGGCAACCACCGGACAACACCCTGCCAGCAACTTTGGATAAAAAAGGGTGGATTGTGGTCTAATGGTAGGATACTTGCCTATGGACCTATGGCTCAAGAGGTCCCAGGTTTGAATCCCACCTCTGGCACTACCACCACTGGGTCCCTTAACCCTGAGTTGCTCCAGGGGGACTGTCCCTGTAATTAGGACATAGAAGTTGCTCTGGATTAGAGCGTCTGCTAAAATGCTGTAAATGTAAAAAGCAACAACATATCAACACATTAGCAAGCACTAAGCAACAACTTATGCAACAAGTGATCACAAGCACTTAGCAACAACTTTACTGATCACAAGCTCTGAACGTCTGTCTATCAGGATGTCTAGAAGCTCAGTGATATTCTTGACCTCATAATATTTTGGATACATTACTCTAGGTTAAATCTAATTCCTGTTAAATATGTACGAAACATCAGAAATTTCTCCATCTATAGCTCTCTGTACTTACCCCAAGCTTTCTGCCCTATTTGCTCCTGATTGTCTTTCAATAGGATGTAACCTCCATCACATTTCTTATGGGATGATTTTGAATACATTAATGACAAATTAAGTCCAATCCATGCTTTTCCACAAGATAAAAATCAGAAGTTTCTCTAGCTGTATACATCTGTTCACTACTGCTACCTTCCCAGAGGTTTCTCCAAACCTTCCTCGTCCAAGAAGAAGTTCAGGAGTTCCCTCATGGCCTCTGTTTCAGCCTCTGTCACCATCGTCTCATACTCTGCTTTCACATCAATAAACACTGTCAGTTGTCTATCAGGCCTGGCCACACAATATCATCAACTTCATTTTCTTTTATAACCCTCAGCTGTGTTGTTGGCTCAGAATCTTTTTAGGAAAATGGCCACGAGCCTGTTAACAGCCTGACGCTCAGCGCTCATCACACATGTTTCTCCTGCAATTACAACCAAATTTCCATTCTAATGTGATGAAAAGCTTTGATATTTTTCAGTGTTGTTGTGGAGACAGGGAGAAGCTGTAGAGTGTAAGATGGTGTAGGTGTGTGAATGTTCATGTTGATGATGACTGCTGGTCATTTTAGCTCATGTTCGTTTTAATAACTTTCCCAGAGCTTGGCTGGAAGTTGCCTCCACCTTGTCAGGTTCGATAAGCATGGGCTCTTTAGCGGTCTGGGCCTCAGCTTCAGCAGGTCTCTCCTGCTTTCTTGCTGATTAAATATCACAGGTTATCTTCTCCACACTGATGCTGCTAAAAGCTGTAAAGTTAGGGGTTATTTTTAAATCTTCTATTACTATTAAAAGTCTTTACATTTTAAAACAGGCACAAACTGTTGAACATTTGTTCATAATCTCTTGTTAGGTACCAATCATTTTGTGGCGCACTGTTAACAGACTACGATGAATTATTCAGCGTCTACTACAAATTCTTCAGTGTTCACTATAAATGATCCAGTATCTGCCGTGAATTATTCAGTACCAATATAAATGATTCAGTATCCACTGTAAATGATTCAGGTTGTATTCAATATGAAAATTTCAATATATGCTATACATATTTTAGCATCTACTATGAATTATTCAATAAACACTGTAGATAATTGCATATCAGCTATGAATACACTATTCATCATGAATTATCCAGAATTTACTATGTGCCAACTTTTTTTTACTTTTGAAAACAGCTGGAGAAAAATAATGCGAAGAATAATTTTTATTGTATGATTTTTTAAATCATTATATTATTATTTTGTTTTAACTGAATAATCTAAAAAAAGGTAATGCGTTCATTTGTCTCTACAAAAAATAACATTGTGCTGCAGAAGAACAGATACATGAAAAAATGGTGGACTTGATATCCACAACAAATAAAATAATAAAATTGTTGGTTCTGTTTAAACAACTGTTGACTGTATAGAAGTTATCTTTTCATCTAACAGTTTTGATTAATGTTATTGGAAAGTATTTGAGCTGAATGTAATTTCTGTGGGGCAGTGTTGGCCACATGATTGTAGGATCGGGGTTCCCCCTTCCCAATAGGTTGCCCTGAGGTACCCTTGAGCAAGGTGCCGTCCCCGTCCCGCTCCTCCCTGCGATGGGCAGGGTGCGTCCCCCGTCCTTCGCCCTGTGTGCACTGGGTTGGACTCCAGCACCCCCCCCCCTTAACCCCATTTGGGACAAGCGGCAGAAAATGGATGGATGGATGGATGAAATTTCTGTCCAGCATGAAGGTGGTTTTCTGGAGATAAGGTTAACTTTAACCTCACAATCAGTGGAAATTAAAAAGAATATCATAGTTTAGAGAGTTGATTTTCCTCATTGCTGCAGTTCAGTGTTATCATGTCTGCTGCCCCAGCCTGTGTTGAAGCTTCACGTGTGCACTCATCAGTATGAGAACAGAATGAATGAGAGTAAAAGTAAAAGGTTTGTATACTGTGAACACATCACAGCACACCATCCACATCAACAAAATCTGTAATTATTTAAACAGGAGCAAAACTGCAACCTACTCACAAGACAAACACTATATAACTTAAATATACATTTTACATTATAAAATGCCATTTCCTACATACAGTTGAGGCCAAAAGTATTAGCCCCCTTGTGAAAAAAGACAACACTCTTGATTTCTCCATGAAAATGACCATTAACAACAAGTGTTTTTTTATTTTGGAAACAAATACACTATAAACAACAATGTCCACTAAGTTTAATTAGGATATTTTATTGATACGCTGAGTTGAAACAAGAAAGGGCAAAAATGAGACATCCAAAATTATTAGCCCCTGGCCATTAATAGTCAATAGTGTACCCTTTCTGAGCCACAATTGACAACAATCTCTTAGAGTAGTTCTTTACTAGGTTGGCACAGGTCTCCTGAGGGATTTTGGCCCGTTCTTCCATTGCAAACTGTTCTAACTGTTCCAAATTGCATGGTTTCCGAGCATGGACATTCACTTTGAGCACCTGCAACAGATTCTCAATAGGATTGAGGTCTGGGCTCTGTGTGGGCCACTCCAGGATCTTGGTTTTGGTATCCTTGAGGAACTGTTGGACTAATTTGATGTATGCTTTGGATCATTGTCTTGTTGGAAGACCCAGCAACGACCTAAGCCTAGACTACGAGCAGATTTCTGCATATTCTCCCTCAAAATATCAACATAATTTTCTTTTTTCATGATGCCATGCACCCGAACAAGGCTCCCTGTGCCTGAGGCTGCAAAACAGCTCCACAGCATGATGCTCCCATCACCATGTTTAACTGTGGGAACTGTGTTCCTAGGGTTGCAGGCCTCTCCCTTTCTTCGCCAAACATAAGCAACATCCATGTGCCCAAACAGTTCCAGTTTAGTCTCATCAGACCAAAGCACATACTTTCAAAACTCATCTTTACCTTTCAAATGTTCACGGGCAAACCTCAGTCGGGCTGTGATGTGCCGCTCTTTGAGTAAAGGGGTTCTTCTGGGACGATGGCCCTGAAGCCCACCACGATGAAGAGCCCTCACAACTGTGTTCCTTGAAACATCAACTCCAGAAGAGGCCAGGTCAGCAACAATCATCTTGGCAGATGTCCAGGGCTCCTTGCTGACATCTCTGACTATTTTCCTCTCCAGAGTTCTTGAAATCTTGCGCTTATGGCCACGGCCAGGTTTGTTTCTTACAGAATTTGTCTCCTTTTACTTGGCAATGATGCAACGTACAGCAGTTCTAGACACTGTGAATCACTTGGAAATGGCAGTGTAGCCTTCCCCGTTATCAGGAGCCTCTACTATCTTCTTTCTGAGCTCCAGACTGATTTCCTTTGTCTCTGGCAGGGTGAGTAACAGTAGTCCCTCTCATGTGTTCAAGTGATCCTTGGAGTCTTTTTATGCTGACTGAATGTTGTTAGGAAGCCAACTGACTGCAGGTGTTGTTAGGAAGCCAACTGACTGCACAGGTGTGGTTTCAAAGCTGATTGGTTAATTACTGTAGGTGTGTTTTGAAAGCAAACATTCACATGGGGCTAATATTTTTGACCACCCCATTTTTTACTATATTTGATATAAAGCAAATATAAGCCTAAAAATGTATTTTAAATTACAAAATGTACTAAAAGCTACTAAATAGCACTGGTGAATGTTTGCTTATATCAAGTTTCATCACTGCTGCAAACATTGGGAAGAAGTTTAGAATAATGTTCCATAATTCCTTGGGGGCTAATAATTTTGGCCTCAACTGTAACAGCACATGACAAAGAGAGCAAAAAGAATGTGTGCTACAGCTGTGCTACAAAAATGTTGAGCCAATTGAGCAAGTGTTTCATTGTATTTTCCTCATCTGTTCATTTGAATATAAATCCAAAACGTTGCTTTACATTCAGAATCGTTTGGGTCTCCATTCTTGTCATTTACTTGGCTATACTCTGTGTTTGTCACTTATTCTGAGGTGAACTTACTGTTTTAAAGCATATCTTTGTGATTTTGATGCATTTTTCTCATAATGTATGAGATTTTTAAATGTATCTGCAGTTTTGAGAAACCTATTAACGTTTGCTATTCAAAGTTACCATTTCCAAAGTGAAGCTTCTAATATTACTTTATTACATTTATGGCTCAACACCATGGAAAAGTCTATGCCTAGAGACAGCTTGAGGAATAAAGCTGATCTTACTGTAACAGTTTAAGTGTCATAATCCTGGTAAAAGCCGCACTGGTGGAGGAACAGGTGTTGAGGATTTGGGGGGACTGTAAAGAGTGGAGAACAGGAGAAATGGACAACACTGGAATGGGTTTGGCTGCTGTGCTGGCAAACAATGCATGTCACATTTTGTAATCAGTTCTTACACTGGAGAAAAGTGGAAACTTGGACAGTTTAATGAACTAATAAAAAGTTTAAACTTGCTCTCCCTCTTAGATTCAGAGAAACACATACACAGGTTTGTTTTAATTCACTCTCAGGACCCTTTTCATGTTCCAGTACTTGGAAAACTGAGTTTTCTAATATGGGTCCTATTTTCCTTGATCCTAGTAAAAGTAAATGCTGAAAATCCTATCTCTCATCATACATTCTCTTAATTCTCATAAATTCTCAAAAAAGGAAAGGAGAAATCAATATAAGTTGCCATCCATCCATCCATGGCCCACGGGGGGGTGCTGGTGTCCAACCCAGCGCACACAGGGCGAGGACGGGGACGCACCCTGGACAGGTCGCCAGCCCATCGCAGGGAGGAGCGGGACGAGGACGGCACCCTGCTCAAGGGTACCTCAGGGCAACCCACTGGGAAGGGGTTCGAACCCCCGATCCTCCGGCTGACGCCCTAACCACTAGGCCACCGCTGCCCAACATATAAGTTGCCAAAACACTGATATGTATACATAGGAGATCTGGAAAGATTTCAGACCCTTTCAGCACAACACATATACTTATAGCTTTTCAATTTTTTTCCTATTTCATATTCCTAACATAAATAAATTTCAATAAATTAATTTCATATCTTGACATTCTTGACACAGAAGAAACTGTGGGCCACATTTCTCAGGCCGTGAGTGTCTTCTCATTGATACCATACGTTTTTGACTAGTCCAGAGCACATCGATCTTGACCTCAATTTAACAGAATGCACCTGGAGTCAACTGAAACTGACTGGGCTTCCAAGCTCCACATCCAATCAGTTTATGATACATAGGAAAGGATATAGGCTCATATGGATGTGTACTTCAGTGACTTGTAAGTAAACTGCGCACACCTGCTCACACCACTAATCATGATTCACGGCATGTTTCACTCGCCTACAGAGACACATAGTGGCACCACATGGCGCCCACACGGTTCCTTATGCTCACAAACTCACAGGGATCTAGTTATTCATTTACCAGATGACACACGCTTTCCACTGTGTTCTTTTCTTCTGCCAAAGTGGAATCACTGAGTAACTTCAGCACCGTGGACAGCTCCAGCCCCCACTTTATACAGCCTATAAGAATGAACGATGACAGTCGTGATTTGTAAAGAGGAGGAATCTAACATACATTTCCAAAAGAAAAGGTTGGCATATGTTGTCATTGTGCCAGAAAGTCTTGACCTAAAGTACCTTCATTGCATTTGTTCTACATGAAGGTCCTGGTTCTATATCATGGTCTTTCAAGAGGCAAGCAGGAAAGTCTGTACTCATGTACACATCAGTGATGGAGGTGTGGATAGTAAAACCTTTCAGTGGATATAGAAGGGAGGATGGTAGATGATCAGAGCATTGTGTGCATCTGAGTATTTTATATTTTGTATATCTAATATCTGTATATATATTAATAAACATAGTGAGAGAGATAGATAGATAGAGTGAGAGATAGAGAGAGAGAGAGAGAGAGAGAGAGAGAGAGAGAGAGAGAGAGAGAGAGAGAGGTGTGGGGCACGTATTTCATCCCAGACAGAGTTTAGGTAGGCTAAACCTCCCGAGTCCTCGATTGGGTTAAGGGGACAAAATAGACGAGCAGCAGACTCACTGCTGCATGACATCATTCAGCCACCCCCTCCGTCCAGTTTTAGGGCTGAAAGCGGAACACTAGGTGGCATCATCAATGAGCAGAGGACGAGGTGGAGGGGCTGGGAGGAGGGTGGAATCGCTGAGGGGCATTTTTCTAGCGAGGAACAAGCAAGAAGCACTGCCATTCACCTCGCAGCTCAGGGACGAAGAGATACGGCAGGGAATGCGGTGCGCCAATCGCAGGTGACAGATGCAGCGTCCTGCCACCGAACAGATTGAATCTCGAGTTTAATCTCTGACCCCGTGGCGTTCCCAGACCCCTAGAGGAACGGCTGGACTCTCTCTCTCTCTCTTTCTCTCTCTCTGGAGAGTAGAGGATGCTCGCCCTAGCACGCGCTGCTGCTGGTGCTGATGATGCTACTGATGCTGGGACGCAGCTGGATGCGCATGCCCCCGAACCCTAATGGCTCCCTCATTAGGGGTCCCCTCTCAGAACAGGTGTCAGGGAAGTGACGTGGGCAGGCCCGGAAGCCGGAGGTGGGCGCTGGAGAGAGCAAGATGGCCGCGAAGTCCGACGGTCGGGGGGTCGTCACCGGCTTCGCCCAGCTGCACAACTTGGACGAGGTGGGCGCGGGCGGCGGCTGCGGCGAGGACGACCCGCGCACGGGCAGCTCCTTCCACATCTGCCACTGCTGCAACACGTCCTCGTGCTACTGGGGCTGCCGGAGCGCGTGCCTGCACTACCTGCTGGGCAAGCAGCGGGGCAGCGGGGGCGCAGGCGGCGCGCGCCAGCGGCGGCCCCCCGACGGCGACGAGCGCCTGTGGCTCGACTGTCTGTGGATCGTGCTCGCGCTACTCGTCTTCTTTTGGGACGTGGGCACGGACGTGTGGCTGGCCGCCGACTACTACGCCAAGCGGGACTACCTCTGGGGCGGCCTCACGCTCTCCTTCGTGCTCGTGCCCTCCGTGCTCGTGCAGATCCTCAGCTTCAGGTGGTTCGTGCAGGACTACACGGGGGGCGGCCTGGGCTCCGTGGAGGGGCTCAGCAGTGGCCGCCGGGCCGCGGCGGGTTTGAGCGCCCGGGGCAGGTGCTGCCGCATCTCCGTGTGGGTCTGGCAGACGCTCGTTCACCTCCTCCAGATGGGACAGGTGTGGAGGTGAGTAAGCGCTGCAGCTGGTGTTGTTTCGTGATGCTGAAGCCGTGCCAACCCTCAGCCCTCACCCTCGGCCCACTTCGCCCACAGTTAGGCATCTGTCACCTCGTTTAACCCCAGCGAGCTGGGAGCGCGTCACGATCGCCCGTCCACTGCGCGTAAACCCGCGCTCACTTTTACGCATCACCACCTAAGAGAGACAGGCTCTCCCAGCTCGTGCAGTCCCTACAGTAAGGGTTCTTGTGCTAAAAGAAGCACGTTGGGTTCTCGGAAGAACCTTTGAAGAGGTGGTTCTTTCGAGAACCAGTTTCGGAAATGAGGGGAAAGAAGCTTAACGTGAGTTCAGCATCGCTAAAAAGTGGCTCTTAGGAGCTTGTGCCCCGAGCCGTTAGCAAGCTTTAGTTTTTAGGGTGGTGAAGAACAAGGAGACCCTGAGTGTGAGCGTGAGGGAGTGAGAGGAGTGCATGGCTGTGAATGCTGAGCAGAGGAGTGATGGTGAGGTGCATGTGAGGATCCAGCGCCTCCCTTGAGAAGAACTGTTCACTGCCGTTCAAAGGAGCCGTCTGCTTTAGAAGCAGCTCGGTTCATCGCAGGTCAAAGCGATGGTGTCTGTGTGTGTGTGTGTGTGTGTGTGTGTGTGTGTGTGTGTGTGTTCTGCGTAACGTCTGCTTTCGATAAGCAGCACAGTGAGTGCAGTCAGAGCCGCAGACGGAACATCAGACCGTGTGTGTGTGTGTGTGTGTGTGTGTCTGTCTGTCTGTCTGCCTGTCGTCTGCCTGTCATGGATTTTAGACTACTCGGGGAAAATTGGAAAATCTCCGCTGCAGACAGACGCAGTGTGTGTGTGTGTGTGTGTGTGTGTGTATGTCTATGTGTACGTGTGATTAGAGAAATGTGATTGGTCGTTGTTGTGAAACGATGGTGCAGTTTATTTCTGGGCAGCTAATTTCGTGTGAGTGTGTGTCGAGCTCGCGCGTTCGTGTGTGCCGGTGTTCTAAGAAGCCACGCTCGTGAAGATCAAAGCCTCCCGACTGTCATGATGTCATCGCATTCAAGCTCTCTCTCTCTCTCTCTCTCTCTCTCTCTCTCTCTCTCTCTCTCTCTCGCGCACCCACACATTAAAGCATGCACACACAAGCACCTATTTCTTATGGATGTATTATATTACAAACAATACTCATCCATTTTATGTGTTTGTCTGATGATTTTCCATTTTCAAAAATAATAACCTTTAGTGGGTTTGGGAATAGTGTATGCCTGTATTCATTGCTTATGGAGAATCCCATAAAAAAAAAACAAAAAAACACATACATAAATAAATACATAGATGCAATAAGCTCTGGTAGCAGATAATGGATAATGCTGAAAACAGGACTTTGTTTGCAGGCTTCAAAGACTAACTGAAAAATCTAACGACTGGAACAAGTTTTAAGTGATGCACTTACTTTCTAGATATACTCCATTTTATCAGCTCCACCACATATAGATGCACATTCAGTTTACAATTACAGACTGTCTCTTGTCATAATTGTTTTTATCCCTGTTTCACAATCTGTGATAAGAACCCCAAAGGACAACCATGGAGCAATTATTTTGGTGGATCATTTTCAGCACAGGAGTAATACTGGCATTAAAGATTGGATAAAAAAAAATCCAGCAGCACTGTTGTGTGTTATCCGCACAAACACTCACACTCACAATGGAAAGCAGCAGAATTTTGCTGTGTTAGCACATGGATGGAAGTATGGGCAGAGTCTATATGCCATTACGATGTCAGTTTCACTGCTGTTCTTGGAATGATCCAGCAAGTAAATAAAACGTGCTCACTAGTGTTCCTTGAGGTGTCCCAAGCATTGATTAAAAGGGGTAAGGGGGGTTAATGGATGCAGCAGAGAAACAGATGGTCTATAGTCTGTAAATGTGAATTACAAAGGGCCTGCTTGGAAAGTGGAACTGATAAAATGGGCAAGGATTTTAGGTAGGTGTACTTACTAAAGTGGCTAGTTAAGCAGTTCCCTGCCACAATGATTTAAGATTTCTGATGGTGATTCTAGTTGGTGTGTTCATGCAACTATTTTTTTAGAGTAGAGTTGAAATAATGTCTCACCAGCTGATGAGAAAGCGTCACCTTTTAAGTGCTTCATTCCTCTGGCATGACGGTAGCCTTGAATGTAGTCTGCTGCCACAGCAGCTCTGTGGGCGAGTCCCCAGGCTGGTCCTGCTAACCTTAGCTCTACTAGCCAGACAGGGTGAGTGCTATGAGGTGAAAGGTAAAAAAAGCGCTTGAGGCGTGTTTCCCTAGACGGTTAGGCACTGTGCACTGAGCCCTTGGGCTGTGGAGACATGAAAATCTGTGTGTGTGTCTCAGCAGTCTGAGCAGCTTTGTAAGCTGAACGCACACACACGCACACATACTCTTATTGCTATCACGATCCACCTAACGTGCTCTGTCTGTCTGACATGCTGTGTGTGTTTCTGCCGCATTCCAAGGCTGTGGGAATCTCTGTGGAGCAGAGAGTATTCTCACTGTCGTTTTTTTACCCCAGGGCTTTTCAATAGCATGGAGAATCTGTCTCTGTTAAAGAATTTGTCTGATGCTCCCACTGAATACAACATAGCCGTGTGTACTCAATGTCTTCTCACTGGCTTTCCGATCTGTGTAGCTTGAATATTATTTCTTTCTTTATTTTTTTTTTATAGGAAATTATAATGGGGCATCTTTTAAATAAAAGGGGTCTGTGAAACAATGCCATATTTACACCTAATAGTACTTGAAACAGCTCATCTCTTGGTATCATGCACTTCCTGTACTGAATCAAGAATTCTGTGGAATCTACGTTTATAGAGTCTAGTGCTTCTTCTAAAATAAGGGAATAAAAAGAGTATTATCAACATTTACATGCAGTTACAGTACTGTGCAAAAGTTTTAGGCAGGTGTGAAAAAATGCTGTAAACAAAGAATGCTTTCAGAAATATAAATAATGATTGTTTATTTTTATCAATTTGCAAAAGGAAAATCTAAATCAAATCAATATTTGGTGTTACTACCATTTGCCTTCAAAGCAGCATCAGTTCTTCTAGGTCGGGATTTTGTAGGATTATAGTCGGTGTATGATCATCAATGTCACACGTAGGTTGGAACACATGTTTGGAACAACCTACCAGCCGAGTTCCTTCAAAAACTGTGTGCAAGTGTACCTAGAAGAACTGATGTTGTTTTGAAGGCAAAGGGTGGTCGCACCAAATATTGATTTGATTTAGATTTCTCTTTTGTTCATTCACTGCATTTTGTTGATTGATGAAAATAAATTATTAACACTTCCGTTTCTGAAAGCATTCTTTGTTTACATCATTTTTTCACACCTGTCTAAAACCTTTGCACAGTACTGTACTTCAAAAATAAAGCTCCAGCTAGTTATTTGATAGAGCTGCATCCTTCCAAAGAAAGCAGCTCCAAGACTCTACAGCCCAGTGGCTATGAGCCTTTATAGCCCTCAAGTTAAAGCATGACATTGGGCATGATGACTGCTCTAGATTGTTCTATTCTAATGCCAAAGCCTTTCTAAAGAGATTATACAAGCTGTGCATGTACAGTTGAATGCCAGCAATTGGACAAGTAGCCAAATTCACTAATTAACAAAGATGTCTGAATATTTTAGACACAGCGTGAACATGGGAGATCAGGAGCAGCATGGAGCAGTTCCTCAAGGCACATCGCTAGGAATACCTGTGGACACTGCAAGCCTCACTGAGCACCAGATGTTATATTGTGGATTACTGTTGTTGCTGATTTTGAACAAGTGAACAAACTATAATAGAGCACAGATTAAAAGGTCACCCCTGAGCCCTCGCATTCTCTTTATATTTTCAGTCCCATTCCTGAAGCTGACCATTTTCAGAGGGTTATTTTTTGTTTGTTAGGCCACACTTCCAACTGAAGAACAAGAGGGTAGGTGCATTCCTGATGCACATAACTATGGCGGCATCCTCCTGAAGATCTTAGTTTCCAACCTCATTACTCTATATGCTGGATGCCTGCCTGTTGCTCTCCCATCCTTTCATTAAATGAATGGATGTTTGTGCTTTATTGGTTTTAAATAAAAGTTCTTGAGTGGTTTCTCACTTTGATTTGCTGTTGTAAAAGCACTTTTTATTAAAGGTTCTTGAGGGAACCTTTGTTCTTCATGGACACTGCTCCATTGAACCCTTCTTTAAACCATTATTTTTACAGGAGAAGCTTTCTTTCAGCTTCTTTCAGCTTTTCTTTAACTGTGCTGTGTTTCTTTTTCCATTCCAGTCCGTCCAGTTAAAAGAATTGCACTGCTCCTCTGTCCTCCCAATCCACTAGTTAGTCATAATGTGCTCCTTTGCCTTCGTTCCCTGTCCGCCTGTGTTCCTTTCACATAAAGCTCCACTTGACCTCCATTTCTGTCAAGGAAACTGGAGCATCTGTCGGCCTCCCCATTATTGCAGACTTTTTTTTTTCTCCCCATCTGTGATGGTTAGAACATGCCCCCCCCAACTCTCTCTCTCTCTCTCTCTCTCTCGTTCCATCTCTCTCTTTCCATTTCCTTCTCTCTCTTTCTCTCTTTTTATCTCTCTTTCATTCTCTCTTTCCCTCCCTTCATATCCCAGTTCTCCCCACATCGTCGATCAGCTCTCCTAAACTCAAACAGACATATGCGCTGTCCCAATTCTCTCCTGTGTCCCCTCTCACTGTCAGGCCTTTCATCTGAAGCTATGGTGAGGTCTCTTGGTGGTCAGCGCCGTGGTTTTCTGGCCCATGTGTTTGCGAGACAGTATGTGCACTCAGCTGTAGAGGCGTTTGGTATCGAGGCTTTATTCCCACCAGACTCATACGTTAGTCATGTTTCACTGAGCTGTTGATTAAATATCACTCATGGAATTAGACCTCGGTTGGTTAAACAATGCTAAGACTGTCAGTAGATTAGCTTTTTGTGGGCATACTGACACTTACAGACATAAACACATACACTAATACAAGGACATCCAGTAACATACATACATACATACATACATATGTCAAATATTACATTTTGATTATCCTACAGCATTTAAACACAAAAAATGTCTTTTATTATGACCTTTAAGATGAATAAACCAACAGTGGGGAATGTGCTTGATGCTCTTGTTCAAGCCCAGATAGTATTTGTATATATATATATTTTTTTACATTGAGTAGGTGTTTGTTTAAAGCTTCACTTAAATAGCAGCATCATGAGATTTATGACAGTGCATAGTGCTAGAATATTTCTATCTTTACATTTTTTGGTTACATACAACATCATAAGTCATTGGTAAGTTCAGGTTATTGCAACTAAGCAGATGTATGCCAGCTGTTACAGTTGAGTTTTGAGGGTAGAAACTACTAGAGTGAAGCAAGCCCTCTTCAACACAGACTTGGGATATATTTATATATTGGTACACAAACATGAATAGCCCTGTTTTTTTTTCAGAGAGAGACAGAGAAAAGTGGTGGCATATCTGCTCAAGAGCAATAGAGATGTAGTTCAACAACCTTGTCAAGTGCTGCTCCTCACAGCGGCCATCGAAAAACATACTTGCAGACCATTCAGCAGTTTTTACCTGCTCACCTGTCCTCAGAAGCCGCCAGCAGACACCCACATCCAACACACTATAGGCCTACACATGTTTATCAATACACTATATACTTTTGCAGATCTCACAATAAGGACAACACTATGAAAGATGCTGTAAAGACACCTGTGCACTAAATTACACTATATGTTTAAAAGTTAGATCCTGTGCGGTCTCTTTCTTTTGAAAGCATTAGTATAAATGGGGACTTTATCCTTCTTTGCCATAGCAACATCCTCTACTTTTCTGAATGTTCAACATTAATGTTAATGTCAATTAACATTGTCAACAGTCTCAATGTCAATTAGCTGTTATCTGCTTTGGGAAAGTTACCCTTTTGTGCAATCTTGAGTAGTCTTTCTCTAATTACTGGAGTGAAAAAATGCTTTTTTCCCCAGGATTCCTGACAGTTTTTTTTTCTCATGTGCACTTAATTTGACATTTTCTTCTAACATTAAAAGGCCACTTAATTCCATAAACCTACCTTGTGCCTGTGCTCATTTTATGAGCTGCACCATATATGTGCACTTTGTAATTACTGAAAATGGATGAAGGATAAGAGGATGATAACATTTCTCTATTTATGTTTGTTAATCTCTTCCCATGTTACAAAAGTGACAGAATTAGACACTTTTTCCAGAGTAAAGAACACATTTCTACGTTTCTGCAGCCCAGTGCTTGGGGGCCTTATGCCTCTCTATTTGACACTGCTCCAGAGCAACCCATTGAATTGGCATTTTTTTCTATGGAGATTACAAAACCTGTGTGTGCATAAAGCTTGTGTGTCAGCACTGGATGCTCCTTAAAGAAAAAGTGTCAGCATGCATTTGAGTATTAAGACTGTGACTCATCATGAGAACTATAAGATATGTAGTCTGCAGATGCAGATTCAGATTTTGCCAATACAGCCTTAGCAAACACACACGCACCCCCTCCTGTTTCCCATGTACAGCCACTTCCTAGTGAGGATAAGCATTAAGAGTATGATCATTGTTCTCTCTCATTGAGAGCTTTTTGATGGAGACCCCCTGCCTGCTCCATTATCATATGCTTTTCAGACATTTTATATGATCATATGAGTCAGCTGTGGTGCTTAGCAACTGCACATGTTTGCGATAAATAATCCATACATGCCAACAGGCATGACAAATTGTCACAGCATGTGTGCTAAGGCTGGCCCAAGTTGTTGGAGGAGTGACAATATGAGTAATGGAGTCACGTGGGTATCATCTTGTGGCAATCAGTGCCAAATACACAGTTGATACTTATGAGTAATTTGCGCATGTTTTGGCTTGTTGGTGTTAAGACTATAATGGCTAATTTACGTGTGCTTGTGTTGGCTTGGCTGTAAATTATGGTGACTAATTTGCAAGTCTGTTTACCAATTGGACCACCAAGTGCCATGAATAATTTGTTTTCCTATCACACCATCTGGGATAAGATTATGGCTGTTTTTGTTGTTGTGCACCAGCACTCTTGACAGCTAACAAGTTCTGGACAGTTTCTGGAGTTGTGTAAGAGACGCAGAGCGGTAGACGAAGCATATTTGTGAACATGTCTTACAACTACAGCCTGACTTGTGAAAACTCCCTGTTCTCTGTTCGTGTGCAGCCTCCAAGCTGTCAAACTATTTAAAGGGTCCTTCTTCCAGATTTTTATCTCTGTCTGCTAGTTTGTTAGTGAGAGTTTATGTACTAGAAACAGTCTCAAGGGCTGCCTTTAAGCTGAGCTGTGATCTCAGTGAGGTGAAACATTAATTTATTGGTTCATGTTATTTTTCTTGCCTTCTGGCTAAAGATTTTTGTGTTAAATGATGATTAATTGTGCCTAGTATGAACAGGGCTGGTCCAAACTAATAGGGTGGAAAAAGGTCCCCCTTAAGTTCAGGTTGTTTCATAGTGGCCTTTTTTGAAGTTCACACTTTATTTTATATACTGGTGTACATGTAAATGAGACAGATAGTCTACAAGTGTGTCTCATTTCTGAATTTATTTAAAAAGTGAAATAAAAAAAAATTGATTTGTTAGCCATACCCCCACTTTAGGAATACTTACACTGATATTCATTGTTGCTAACCTTTAAATTATCTCTTGTAACATTGCATTCCTCAGAAACAGGCTGTGCTTTTTATCATGGCCTCACTGTGCTGTTTGTTTCAGCACTGAGCAAAACTGGAAATGATTTATCAACTTCTTCCACTATGATTGCACGCCAGCCAGTGCAGGCCTGTGTAAATGCGTCTGACTGTTCTTCAGTTGCGCAAAAAGTCGCACTCACAACATTAGCTCTGCTAAATGACAGATCTTCAGTCCTGCGACTCCAGGTTTTATACACACAGAGCAGTGCTCAGCACACTTTTTAGGGGGAACTTTTGGAGATTAGGCCATGTTTAATCAGCGGGGTCTTTGAAGAGAAACATCGAGGGAAAAGCTTAACTTTTATCTGCTTGCCAGGAAAAAGACTCACAAGAAATCCTTTCAGTAGAGGAAGGCAAGATATCCTTATAAATCCAAATCAAATGATTCTGTGGCTTCAACTGTGGGAATTTATTGGCTTCTGTATTTATTTTCTGCTATTTTTGTCTGCATGAGTGGGACAGACTAAGCAAATTTAGACATTCCTGCACTGCTTACAGGGATTCCCTGCTCTCTGCCTGTAGCATCCACACCTAACACTCCATAATCTGCAGATTCACTCTTTGAGGCAATTATACCATGCTAAATAGGCTTAGCTCAACTTTAAGAGTAGTTTGACTGCACTTCCAATGCATCATGGGTTTGGCTTGCTGGAAGAAAGTCTGTTAATGCAAGAAAGTCTGTTAATGCAAGAAAGTACATTTTTCAAATACATTGAAAACCCTTAAATCTTTTTGCATTTAATATTTTATAGTTCCAAAATGACCCAGTTGAGATGGTCCAGGCAATTGGTTAGGATTGCTCCTGGGCACCTCCCAGGGGAGGTGTTCTGGGCACTACAACTGGGAGGAGACCATGGGGCAGACCCAGGACACTCTGGGAAGATTATATATTTCGGCTGGCCTGTTATTGCCCTGGGATCCCCCAGGAGACGCTAGTGGAAGTGGCCAGGGAAACGGATGTCTGGGCTAACCTCCTCAGACAGCTACAACCGCAACCCTGTCTTGGATAAACGGCTTGGAAAATGAATGAATGAAGGAATTAATGAATTTTAGTTTTTGCAAATATTTAAGCGTGGAGAGAAAATTGGAGATAGAAGTGGCAGTTACAGAGCTATTTACATAAACATTGTGCTTTGAGACTAAAGACAAACATGTGAAGGTTGCAGAAGACATTACATGTTATATCAAACTAGTGGCGGATACTGTTCTAGGTGAAAATTGTGCATATCCCAAGATTTGCATGCATTTGTTAAAGATAGCCTAAGCAATGACCGATTTATTCCTTAGACACTCATAGAGGACTGTATAAATTAAGTTTTCCATAGGTGACAATAATGTGGTACACTTTATCACCCCCCCATCCCCCCCACCCCCCTTAAGTGCACTGGTAAGCAATTGCCTGGTTCATCTATATGGACATGACAGGTCAATATGGAATAGGTGAACCCTGTTTACATATAGAGTGGGTGAGTGATGTATCACAGACTTCCAGTTCATTTCAGCCATGTTGGCTGCTAGTCTGAAATATTAGGCTTTGTGTCCAGCTACCCTGGTTAGGACTAGCAGCTCAGAAAATGTGTTTCAAGGCAAAACCTAACAACATTGAATTTGACCATAAAAAACATATTTAATACAGAATGGAAGTGTGTGACCACCCTCAGATTTTTTAAAAGAAAATGACTTTGATTTTTGATTTTTGATTTTTGCTTTTTCAAAAATGTGTTCCAAGTAGACATTGGAAACCCTGTAAACATGTAAATATGACTTATTTGCAATATTTTATAGGCTGTATTTATTACTTTGAGCTGAAATTCTATTTACTAATGTCAGAACAAGTTGCTGTCAGAAAACCCAGAACTACTGTGGGTCAAACAACACAAGGACTGGACAGGACTGTGAGGAAGTATTAAAGATGGACAACAGTCAATTTCTGGTATTTAGGGGTAACTAAGGATTTATGTAGGCAGCAGATTGAGGAAATAGACTGAATTGTTCCTAAAGTAAAAGATGGAGGTGGATCAGTGAAAGTCGGGGGATGTTTTCAGGAGGAAATTCTGGAGATTCAGTCAAAATGAAAGGGTGAAAGGGATCATGAAAAAAGAAAATAGTCATTCAATTCATCAACATCACACAAATTCATCAGATTATCTTTGGACCAAATTTCAAGAAAAGCAAAAATAATCCAAAGAAAAGCAAAATGTAATGAGAATTATGACACGGGCCCAGACTTCTGGTCTGGAGTGTATGTTGTTAAATAAGTGTATTGCTACCATTGAACAATGTTTGATATATAAAAGCTTTTACATTTTGAAGATTATTTGTAGGGATATGGATATCCCAGGAAGTTTAGCTTGAACACAGTTTGTATAACAATAAAAGAACTATTGTATTAGGCTGTGATACAAAAAAAAAGTAGTAGAAAGGTGACCGTGTGTAAAATGCATTCAGTACTGCATGTTAAAGTGTTGATTAAGAGTGCTTTTTTTCTCCCTGCCAAGATGGAAGAGCCTCTGATTATAATTCATATGATAAGTAGCTTGCTGGAGGCTATCAGGGCAATGGCAGCAGTCGAAGTGCTGCGATGTGGAAAAAGCGGAACATTTCTCTCTGGGTCCAGGGACTGCACTGAAACTCATCTGAAGCGCTGCCCTGGTGCCAGCATTGACCTACTTTACGCACGCAGCCGCGGCTCCCTGCAGTGACCAGTCAGGTTGTTTAGTACTTATATGTAAAAGCCTATAACAATTGCTGGAATCTTGTGCATTAAGCTATGCAGAAACACATCATGTCTGTTGCGCATGTTTTAACACAAATAATATTTTTAGTTAAAGTAGCCACTAAAAGGCTTCGATTACAAGTTTGCTTTCAGTTAACAGTTTTAAAAAACAGGGAAATTATTGGAGAGAGATTATTTGGAAAAACAATAAAATATTCCTTAAACTGCAGTAACTTAATAAAATCATGTCTTTACTCATGTCTCTCTCTCTCTCTCTTTCTCTCTCTCTCTCTCTCTCTGTCTATTTCCTCTTCTCTCTCTCTCCATCTATGGGGATTTTACACTCAGAGACTGTGTCGATGGGTTTTCTGCTGTGTGTATGTAATCCTAAGCACATATCTAGATGTTGTGCTGACTCCAGCATCCAGACTTGGCCTTGTGAGGGAAACTCGAACAAAATCTAACACTGATATGATGTTACAGATTCCTGATCCATGTAGGTTGAGCTCTTTGCTGAGCCCTAATCTAGGGATTTCAGAGTGAAAAGGCATGCACAAAAAGGAGATTTCGGCCTTTGTGTTCAGTTTCAGCAGACATACGCTGTACTCTTCTTTCTCAGGTGAAGGGATTTTTCCTCTGTCTTGATTATGCAATACGACCTTCACAGAGAAAAGCAGGCCTTTTTTCTTCTCCTGAAGCACTTCTTTTTAAAGGGCCCTTTGCCTTGACTTTGTTTAAAATATATTATATGCATTCGAGTAGTTGATCATGGGTCAATTGATACATTGCCACACTTCCTTTAAATATTTGCAGTGGTGCTTGAAAATTTGTAAGCCCTTTAGATTTCTCTATATAAATATGACCTTAAACATCATCAAAGCCTAAAAGGAGGTAAAGGGAACCCAATAAAACATGTGAGTGTATAAAAAATATTACTCTTAGTCATAGATGGCACAAGCAAGTGATCTTTAGGATTAGCTGCTAGTTTGAAGGATACTTTTGAGTCTGCTGTTTCATGTTTTCAGTCACTGGAAGGACAAACAGATTTGCGTGGGCACCCTGCTTTATTTAATGAACTGGGACCTATCAGAGTCTGACCTTCACAACACATTTGTAGAAGTGGATCATGGCATTAACAATAGAGCTTTCTGCAGACCTTGGAAAAGTATTGTAGATGTAGATTTTAATTCAGGCTGGAAAAAAGAAAAGTCAAGTCAAGTCAAGTTATTGTCATTTCAACCACATACATAGTACATAGTGAAACTAAATAATGTTCCTCCAGGACCCTGGTGCAACACATAAGGCTACATCAGACACAACATAAAACACAAGACAAGGCCAGTACAGACAAGTGCAGCCAACAGACAGTACAACTGACAGGACATTCATCCGTCAGAGAGCCGCAGTGTTATGAAACAAAGCAGCAGAAGTTGTTGGACAGTATAACGGAGCAGCAATGTTGTGACTAAAGTGCAGAGTGCAAAAATAAATAATAAGGAGCGTGATAAGTGGTGAGGTGGCTCATGTGCATTAGTGCATAACAGGAGAAAAATTCCAGCAGTAGCAGAGAGCAGGTTATTGTGAAGACATTAACAGTTCAAAAGTCTGATGGCCAGGGGGAAGAAACTGTTTCCCAACCTGGTAGTGGAGGCCCGAATGCTACGGAACCTTTTCCCGGATGGCAGGAGGAAGAAGAGAGTGTGGGATGGGTGTGAGGGATCATCCACAATGCTGGTTGCTTTGCGGATGCAGTGAGTGGTGAAAATGTCCTGAACGGAAGGCAGAGAGACACCGATGTTCTTCTCAACAGTTCTCACTATCCGTTGCAGAGTTATAAAGTCTGAGACGTTGTAGTTCCCGTACCAGGTAGAAATGCAGCTGCTTAGGATGCTCTCGATGGTTCCTCTGTAGAAGATGGTGAGGATGGGTGGTGGAACATGGGCTCTCCTCAGTCTGCAAAGGAAGTAGAGACACTGATGGGCTTTCTTTGTGATGGAGTTGGTGTTGAGGGTCCACGTGAGGTTGTTGGATATGTGAGCACCAAGAAACTTGGTGCTCTGGACCATCTTCACGGAGGAGCTGTTGATATTCAGTGGAGAGTGGTCCCGACGTGGTCTCCTGAAGTCAACAACTATCTCTTTAGTCTTGTTGAAGTTCAAAGACAGGTAGTTGGTTTTTAATAATAATAATCCTTTATTTATAATCCCACGAATGGGAAATTTGTTCTCTGCATTTCACCCATACACACATGTGCAGCAGTGGGCTGCTATTGAAAGCGGGGAGCAGTGATGGGGACGGCACCTTGCTCAAGGGTACCTCATGGCAACCTACTGGGAAGGGGTTCGAACCCCCAATCCTCCGACCATGTGGCTAACGCCCTAACCACTAGGCCACCGCTGCCCCTTTATTCAGGCCCAGCAGCCTCAGCTTCTCACTCAGATGCTGAGGGATGATGGTGTTGAATGCTGAACTGTAGTTGATGAACAGCATTCTGACATAACTGTCCTTTCTGTCCAGAAGAGAAAAGGGCCAGATGGAGGGTGGTGGAGATTGCATCGTCCATTGAGCAGCTGGGACGATATGCAAAATGCACGGAGTCATGACCAGCCTCTCAAAGCAAACTTCATTATGATAGGTGTGAGTGCGACAGAACGATAGTCATTTAGGCAGGAGGAGTTCTGAAGAGTTTGGACTCTGCCAATTCACATTCATATAGATTGTGTACAAATGGAAGAAATTCAGTATCACTGTTCCTCTTCCAAGGAGAACACTGAACAGCATCATCAGGTTTTTAAGAGGGAAAACCACTCGCATTCCAAAGGACCATTATTACCCATCTACAGTCTGCATTCTATGAACTTTATCTTATCTGTGAAACATGGTGGAGGTAGTTTAATGGTTTGGGTCTGTTTTGCTTCATCTGTGCCAGGAAATACCAACTGTCCAAATATGGCCCTTCCCTTCAGTTTTCTGGCAAAGCCAATACACACACATGCATTTTGCATAGGCTAGACTCCTGCATAATTACTCTTTTAGAGCTATGAGGCTATTTATCCTAATATAGTGACTACATTCCTCAGACATGTTCCTCAAGGAACACACTACTGTATACTATAAGAGTGGCAATACAGGGCCACACACAGTCCCATTAGGAAACCACACCACTTTAACCTTGATACTCTATTGTTACTGTGTCTCCCTCTGTCACTCTTTTCCCTCCCTTGCACACACACACACACACACACACACACACACACACACACATGCACTCTCTGAGTTTCATCCCTCATTGCCTCTGCTCAGTCTCACTCCCCCTTGCTTTTTTCCACTCTCATGTCCTCGCCCTGTCTCTCTCTCTCTCTCTCTCTCTCTCTCTCTCTCTCTCTCTCTCTCTCCCTTCGCTCTCTTTTTCCCTGACTATCTTCCCCCTCCCTGTGCAGGCTTGTCGCTGGCGGCTGCTAGGCGGCGATGACAGTTGTATTAGCAGTCGATTGCAGGGTCACTCACGCTCAGCTCCTGTGAGACTCCACCACATGGAACAGCACAGCGGAGCAGGAAAGCTAGGACAGAGAGAGAGAGAGAGAGAGCGAGAGAGAGAGCGAGAGAGAGAGAGCGAGAGAGAGAGGAGAGAGAGAGGAGAGAGAGAAAGCTCAGAGCAAACACTACACAATGGTTCACACTGGGATTTTGTTTGTACAATGTAGCTGTGTGTCAGTGGATGATGTTTGTGTGTGCTGAGAGTATCTCACTGTGCACTGAAATGCCTCCTCACAAGTTGACAAGTTCTGGAGAAGTTGTTAAGCAGGATTGTTTAACACAGTCCAGAGTTGTGTGTAACGCAGGAGTATCTTTAGACAGCATTCTGGAATGTGGTGTGATGTCTTGGGCCTTTGCAAGAACTGTTACGCTACATCATCATCATCATGAGGATCATCAGAGCTTAAGCCAAATCTGAAAACAATTATAGCTAATAATAACTGAAATACATTCTTTAGAATGAATGTGCCAAAAAAGGATCTGTGGAGGGATGCCATAGAAGACCCACTTCAGTGGATGGTCCTTAAAAGAGCTATGTGTACAAATAAGAAAAGTGAAAGTGACAACCCTTGTCATTGCAAGGTCACAGCACAGCACACAGTGAACCACAATGAAATTGGACCTCTGCATTTAACCCATGCACTCAAACACCATGCAGCAGGGGGCAGCTTTTGAAAGTGCCTGGGGAGCAGTGACAGGGATGGTAACTTGCTTAAGGGTACCTTAGGGGAACCAACTGATGAGGGAATCAAACCCACAATCTTCTGATGGAGGGGCAACTCCTTAACCACTAGACCACCGCTGCCCCGGAAAGGGTTTTAAGAACTATATAATTTATAAGCTTTTCACAAATGAAAGGAAGCAAGCAAGCAAACAAACAAACAACTAAGTCAATTCATGAATATGTTTTGGAAAAAAACTGTAATTTGATTTTGAAATGTAACATTACCTGTAGTTGAAAAAAGCTTCTTAAAGAAAAACTTTAATGTTTTCAAAGGGTTTTTTAAAAGAACCACCTCTGGTACCTCTGGTGTATCTTTAAGTGTGAGAAATGTTTGCCATGTATCACATTCTGGTCCTAGCTAATCCAATCACAGAGAAATGGCGGGGGTGTATTTGATTTGATTAAATATATCAAACATTTCCAATTCAGTTTCCAAAATTCTGCACAAAAAGGTCACAGAACAGCTTATATTGTTTCTTTGTCATAAACAAGGGGAATAACTCAATAAACATAAAACAATAAAAATGCAGGGTGGCGGTGGTCTAGTGGTGGGGTACTTGCCTATGGCGCAATGGCTCAAGAGGTCCCAGGTTCGAATCCCACCTCTAGCACTACCACCACTGGGTCCCTGGGCAAGACCCTTAACCCTGAGCTGCTCCAGGGGGACTGTCCCTGTAATTAGGACTTGGAAGTCGCTCTGGATAAGAGCGTCTGCTAAATGCCGTAAATGTAAACAAGCGTAATGACTCAGGATGCAAAGCAAGGTTATGCATTTTCAATCATTTGTACCCCAAAATTAATTTGAAAAACCCTGTCTGTCAGCGATGTGGCCATTGAATTAAATTAAAACACAAACTAGGGCATCTGAAGCATTCACTACTCCCTCCACTATGAAGAAGGACTCATGGATTGGGAGATCGGCTGTCCTTTCCCCTTTGCTAGGGGTTTCTGCTTAGCATGGCACACAGCAGGGTACCAATCACAACATCAAAGAGGGCAGGAAAGTAGTGAGAGTTTGAAGGAGAGCGTTCAATAATCTCCTGCTATAAGCAGACTGATTGCAGCCATAGCCATATCCTCAAAGTAAGGGATGGATGAGAAGGAAGTTGGAGTGTATTAAGCGATGTTCGGATCTGGTTTAGAGATGTCCCTGACTGTATGTTTTTGTGGGGGCCGCAATAAATATAAATGTTCAGACATGGATATCCATCATCACTAGCATGATGCTAGACAATGAAGGCAATCAGTTAATGAACCACCAGAAATGGTAAATAGTGTTTCGATCCAATTGGTTGAGCTGCCATTGAAATGGCTTTGTTTTTTTAGCTGTTTGAAAGGATGAAATGACTGAAATTACAGGGCACTCTTTTTCCTCCCATGTGATTGGGGTTTTCTAACTGTTGGTTGGTTATGGATTTTGGGGAAATGAGAGTTTTGTGGAAAACATGGCAAACAAGCATACTTACAAATAAATAAACAATAAATAAACATTGTATGGACAAATTATTTTAGAAAACACTGTTTTGTACTGAAACTTTATAGTATATTAACTGCAATTACAAAAATGCTTCAATGGTTTCCGATACTTTGACATTTCTGCTACCTCTACTGTATCTATAAAAGCATGGCTTGTTTAATAGCAGTGTATCTCATCTGTATGAGAGTGTGAAATTATTATTAGTGAACATCTACACCTGCTGTTCTCTGTTTGACTCTCTCTTTTGAGAGAGTCCTTACCTGCCAGCCAGATTCTCTGTAAAATAAAGCAACGAGTATTTTCCTTCCCCATAGGGGAAATTGCAGTCATCCATAGAAATACTTTCATTACTGCAGCTGTGAGGCATATGCAGTGTGACTGTGAAGCAGATGCTCTGTGACTGGTTTAAGGTCAGCAGTGGCACTCTGTGTACACTCATTCTACAAATTGGCAGGAGGACTGAGAAGAGGGAAGGCTTGTATTGCTCTATTGCAGGGAGCAAGCTCCGTAGCTTTGCTCCTCATGGTGACTGGAGGTTGATACAAGGCTCCTGTGAGGCTGTCTCAGGCTGTTTGTATGGCCCCAGGCAGTACAGGGAGCTGCTCTATCTCTGAGGACATCACACACACTCTGTGCACACAGATAAATGCACCCTGACAGCGATAGAAGAAGAGAAATAGCATAAATACAGATATACACTCTCTGTCAAAAGTTTGTGGGTATCACAGCTCCCTTGAAAATCCATTTTTATTCCCACATCAAGCAGCTATAGAGTAATGTTTAAAGACATTTAAACATTTAGAGTAAAGTTAAAGCTGGCATGTTCATCTTCACGTTCAAGCAGGACTTTGAGGAGGGGTGCAAGGGCATAACCATATATCAAACAGTTACAAGAAGGATTTGTAGCAATCCTCTGCATAGATGCTGTTGCGTGATCTGACTAATGAGGTATTTACTTACTTTAATTCTATCCATATCTTGGTTTATTTTATGGATACTTGAACAAAGTTATCTTAACCTAAAATTTCCATTTTAAGTGAAAGTGACTAATTGCCATTGTGAAGCACAGCACAGCACAGCACAGCACACAGTGAGACACAATTAAATGCTTCCTCTGCATTTCACCCATACACACCTGTGCAGCAGTGGGCAGCTATTAAAGTACCCAGGGAGCAGTGCTGGGGACAGTACCTTGCTGAAGGGTACCTCAGGGCAATCTACTGGTCTGGCATTCGAACGCATGACCTTCTGATCCTGTGACCTAGTCTCTAACCACTTCCACCACTTCATTTTATCAACTGTTAATTCATATTTAAAGGTTTGGACACCTCTGGTTAAATAACATGGTATTTTGCTTTAAGTGAAAATAAGTACAGATCCAGTGTATGCTCTGTGTTAAATGGCCAGAATTCCTTGTTTAGATTTTTGTTTATTTTTTTGTCCTGTTTGTGATGTTTTTTATAGCATTAAATCAACAGTATTAAATCACTTTTTTACATTTACAGTATATAGCAGACGCTCTTCTCCAGAGCGACTTCCGAGTCCTGATTACAGGAAAGGTCCCCCTGGAACAACTCGGGTTTAAGGGTCTTGCTCAGGAACCCAATGGAGGTAGTGCTAGAGATGGGACTCGAACCTGTGACTACTTGGTCCACAGGTCTGTAGGCAAGTATCCTACCATTAGACCTCCTCCACCCTTCATTACATGATTATTTGCAATGGTAATTTCCAGCCTGTTTTTGTTACTGTCCCTGTAGGCAACGTAAATTATGCAACAGTAACTGCATTCAAATGTGCAGAGGTGTGTTCTCTGTAGAGGAAGTGAAGTTATTTTTATATCAACAAAACATGTCATTTGATGAGGGGTACTCAGACCTTTGCACATGATTGTATAAATATGTATGCATGCTTGTGTTTGTGTAGGCGTTTCACAGGATTTGATAAGTAATAAGGGAACTGAATGAGCTGGACTGAGAGATAATTACAATGGAGAAACAAAGATTTGCTGTAAAAAAAAAGTAAACTTTGTAACAAACTTCTGAACATCTGTCATGCTTGGTTCTGTGCTTGAGTTACTTTGTGATTCACTCGTTCCTGCTGTCAAAATTGTTTGATGAGCTTTGTGATGTTCGCTCCTCATTGAAAACTTTTGTTTGAATATTAGTCACCAATATCTACTAAAAATGGCACAACACAACTATAGAAGTCTTTGCAGAACATTCGTAAGTCCTCGCTTACAATATAACAGGCCTGATTTCTGAATAAACTTAGTGATCTTTTGGTGTTTTGGCCTATTTTATAGGCAGATGTGAGAACTTCTTTTGAGAAGTATAATTTGAATCAAACATTTCCTTTAAGCTAAGCATCACTTTTTTATTGCCAAAAGGCATTATTGTTTATCTCTTACATGCCAGACACTGTCCGCTCCAAACATATTGGAGCAGCAAGGAGAATTCATTTGTTCCTGATCTCAAACTCAAATGAATTCAGTGCAAAAATGAATTAATTGAATTTGCTATTCCAGTATTTTGGAGGGTACTGTATATTTAGGTTTTGGAAAATCAACAGAATTCAACAGGCAAACAGAAATAACACAAGGGTATGAAGAGAAAGGATCAAGGAAACTAGAAAACTAACCCCCTTACAGCTCATTGACTATGCATCATTCCTCCTGGACAGTGATTAAATAAATAAATAATTCACACATGCATTACTGCATGCCTTTAGTATCTGATATAGTTAACCAGCCTACACTGATTTAAGATTTCTAAATCTTAATCTGTGGAATCTGGTAGAATTTTAACTGCATGCATTGCAGTGGCTATACGCTCTTATACGCTCTTATAGTCTAGGCTTTCTAGTGTGTTGATGTAAATGGAATTGTTTTGTGGAACCATTTTATCAGCTGATTTAATACCGCCCACTGTCAGGAAGCTCAGCCTCAATCACATGTCATGGATCTTCCAACAGGATAAAGACCAAAACACACAACTAAAAGCATATGGTTTTAAATGGCCCACTATGATCTCTGATCTTTATCCTTTTGAATGTGGAAAGATCTGAAAAATGCAGTGTAGAGAAGGGAATCTTCAAACCTGAGACAGTTAGGGCAGTTGCTTAGGAAGAGCGGGCCAAAATACCTGCTGTCAGATACTTAATCTCTTTGAGAATGACAAAAATCTCTTGTTGGAAAAGACTGCTGCTAAAGGTTGTACAACAAATTCAGTTGAATCAAACATCAAAAGCAAAGTCTGTGTTACACACTAAAGAGTTACACGCTGCGTTAGACATTTGTGTTAGACATGGAATAAATAATGATGGATGCCATTAACTTCTGTCAGAGTCAAGTTATTTCAGGGAACAAACAAAGGAACAAACATACACGCTAAAGCTATTCAATGAGGCAAGAGAAAGAGAAACAGGTATCTCTCAAAACATTTACTACGGTTACTTTTCCACCTCAGGAGAATGTGGATGTCAAGGCGAGGATATGAACAGAAGAATTCAGTAACAGAGAAATTGCACAGCTGAGCGATTTCAGTATCATACAAAAGTTTGAACTCTTCTCAAGTCTCTCAAGTACACATTCTCAAAAATGTAATTAAAGAGCGATTTAAGTTTTTCCTTCAAATTTTAGTACACAGTTTATATTAATTTGCTGAGGTTTTGCTTAAAAATGGAAAATATATTCAAATATTTATATCTGCCATAACTTCTGCACAGTATTTCAAAGGTAGTAAACAAATTCTAATTGTGCAATAAATGTGGAGAAGTGTGTTGTCTGCGGAGGAGAGAGTGACAGAGAGGGAGAGAGGGCAAGAGAGAGAGAGAGAGAGAGAGAGAGAGAGAGAGAGAGGATAATTCAAAAGTAGCAAATAAATAAATTCTAATTGTGCAATAAATGTGGAAAAGTGTGTCCTCTGCAGAGGAGAGAGAGAGAGAGAGAGAGAGAGAGAGAGAGAGAGAGAGAGCGAGAGAGAGAGAGAGAGAGAG